>VVHJ01054141.1:11696-34553 GCA_015107715.1 Tylochromis polylepis
TTATTTTTTGGGGTTTTTTTTTTAAAAATTTTTAAAAAAAAAAAAAAAAAAAAAAAAAAAAAAAAAATTTTTTCCCAAAAAATAAAAAAAAAAAAAAAAAAAATCCACAAATGCTCAGTTTCAGATCCCGGACGTGGCATGTTACCGAGAGGACAGAATGAAAGTCACCGTTTATAAAGCAGCTGTCTTCTCATTTGTGCAGGCAGCGCTCTCACTAGATGATGTTGCTTTACAGGATCGCTGAGGTATTCCTCCAGTCCATCCACCTGCAGGCACAAGTTAGCAAATGTTAACACAAAAGCATGGGTCGTTCTAAAAAGCTCACTGAATTCGAGCATGGTACCGAAGTGGTACAAGTGGGATTGCAAAGTGGAAGGGTTTAGGAAACACAGCATCTCAGCCATGAAGTGGCAGACCACATATAAAGTCACAAAGTGGAGTTTTGCCAAGTCCTGAGACGCACACTGTGTAAAAATCGCCAACACTCTGCTGACTCGGTAAGCGCACAGCTCCAAACCTCCTCTGGCATTAACATCAGCACTGAAACTATACTACCGTCCATATAGTGCATCTCAAAGAACAATAACAGGGTTGATGTTTGCCACTTGAAACGCAGAGAAAATTGAAAGATGGGAATGGTTTCAAAATATGTGAGCACATTTTTTAGTATTTACACAGTATTTAGATGACTGATCCACAAATACCTAAACACCGCATTACATCTGCTACAAAATGAGTTCAAACTGAGAAAATCTGCACACATCTGCCACAGAGTTGTGAGACAGAGGGAACCCGTTGATCTTTTAAGAGAAAACTAGACCATGTACTGCATGGCATCTTTTTCAAAACAAAGCTTTACACTCACCTTATAAGTAACTTGAATAATTTGCACAAAAATGGAGAGAGGCACACAGAGGAGCAGGTCGCCCACCATCGCCCAGCCGCTGCTATACTCCTTGTGAACACGGACAGGAGGGATGAATCTCTTCCAGGAGTCTTCATCAAGATAGACTATCAGCGTCACACAGGAAACAAAAAAGGTGAACCAAGGACATCAGCTGGAAAAATGCAGAACTCCCACACTGGTGTAGACAGAAACAAGCAAGTATACATGAGGCTGTCTCACCTTTTATGTCAGACTGAGTGTAACTATCTTTTTGCTCCTCTCCTTCATCACCGGAGGCCACATCCATGTTAGATAAGCTGGAGTCTGCACTTTTCTGGCCCTCAGATCCAGTGCCAACACTGTCAGACAACGGTGTTCGTCTGTCTGCAGGTGTAGAGCTTTCTGCTTCTTTCAGATCCTGTTGTGCTTTGCTGTCTGCGGGTTTGGCAGGAGGATCGGAGACGTCCACGCCGCTCGATGATTGACTGGTTGAATCAGAGCCGCTGCAGTTGTGTCGGAGTGGGTGCCCGTAGATCAAGTACCAGAGGAAGGCATGCATCAAACGTAGACGATGCATTTTAGGCTGGAAGCCATAAGTCTTACTCAACCCTGGAACTATTTAAAAAAATAAATAAATAATAATAATAATAATAATAAAGTGAGTCAAACATTTACTGGAGACAGATCTGATTTAGCATACACAATAGTATGATCTTAGCAGCATCGGTCTGCCTGCTCTATTTACTGTATTTAGAAATCTATTTAGTCTGTTCTTATTTTTGATTATCTGATGAACAAAAATGCCTTTTATGGTTAATTGACCCCTAATTAACAATAATAAACCAAAACAAATGTAAAAATATCCATAATTAATACATTCCCTTGTTAGAGGAGTATTAAGGAAATCATGAAAATAATGTTTATTCTGCCAGTTTGATATAGAGCTTCAATCACATGATTAACCCAGTGGGAGAAACTCTATTAGTTTTTTCTCAATTAAATTAATTAAATTAAAGTTGTCCTTCTGTTGTGGTACAAAATCAAAAGACAACCTCTTGTGGGTTTGAAGTCAGGGTCCTCATTGATAATTGCTTTCTTTTTGTCAGGCTCCTTTTCTTGTTCTCTGGCTCTGTCTCCAGAATGCTGCAGACTGAGGGACAGAAGAAGAATGCCAAGGGCACAACAGGCAAGAGCCAGTTAAACACAGATAACAACATACAAGACAAGTTCACATTCTAGTGTACAAAGATCTGTATACATAAACACAGCAGTCAGACAGGCCAAGTTATCATTACCAAGATCAGAACTCATTTTAAATCTCTTCACATGTCAAAAAAAAAAAACACCTGGTAACAGTAAAAGCATTGAGTACTGTGCAAAAGTCTTGAGTGAGCCAATATTTCTTTGCATTTTGCTTCCATAGTTCAAGAGTTCTCCAGACTTTCTGAAGCTCTTTCAAAGTTTTTCTTTAGACACTGGCTGCTTTTTTGCTCATTTTCACTTAACACTGACCTCATTCAAGGATAAAGAAGGCATCAAACTCAAGGGATGAACCAGTGTTATGTCTACACACAACAGACAAATTAGCAAAGAACCAACTGTGACGAACATTTACCGTATGTGTTTGTTTTGTGCGGACAACGCACTGTGGTACGTTAACTCAACTGTGCAGGGGCGCTGCTGCGATTGGTGCGTGGATATACAGCTCCGGAGTGACTGGTTCCAGCTGGAGGACTCGCCTGTTAAATGAAGCCTGGAGCGCCGCTGGCGAGAGAGGTTCTCGCACTTCCCCTAACACCTGAGCAGCACGCCTGTGACAGCCGCTGGCTGCAGTGCCCCATAGCAGTCGAGGAAGTGGAGTGGGTAGCAGTGAGCTGCCGTTACTTTTGAGCAATTGTTTTTTCTCCTGTTTTCGGATAATTAAGGAGGTCAGACTCTGTCTTTGTTTTTGGCTCTTTTTTTCAGTAAGGTTATGTGTGCGGGAATTGGAGTTTAGTTTAGTTTTGCTTATTATGTTGGCCTTGGCTCACTCTGAAGTGTTAACACTCCTGTTTTGTTGTTTCCTTCTCATCACGATGTAAATAAACCACATGCAATGAACAGAGATTTGTTTCTTGTCGCTACTTGGGTCTTGGGGGCGGGGGGGGAGTGCTTCATTCATGTTATGACCTCGCCCCTAGACGGGTCGTAACATAATTTTAAATTATATTTAGGCAAAAATACACTTTTTCCACATTTTGTTAGTTGAATCTATGGGAAACACCACATACATCCGTTTTCACAGGCATCGAATGGTGTTTTTGCAGCAACAAGGTGATTCCCAGAGTGTTATTAGCTGAAAATACCTCGGCTTGGTGTGCAGTATGTCCCAAAATATTTTTTTAAAAAGTGTACAAGTGGAAGACAAAAGAGAAATCGGGGTTACCCCAAGTAGGAGTCCCAGGGGAAAAGAGTCAAAGACAGGAAAGGGGGGGAAGACTGAGGTATGCCAAATTACACAAGAACTGGACTGAAAATCAGTGGCAACAGGTCTGATGGAGTGATGGATCTAAATTTGACATTTTTGGTTGAAGGTGGTCAGGAGAGAGGTGCAACAGTGAGTGTCTACACCCATCTGTAAAGATGAGGCTCTGTCACTGTTTGAGGCAGTGTTTCAGCCAGTGGTGATGGGGATCTTTTCAAACTGATGGAATAGTGATCACTGATCATCCAATCCCATCATTGTTCAGGAAGACACTGACACCCATTTTAATAAATCACTGCACCTACTTTTCATTTTCCTAGTAAAACATTTTTTTTTTAAATGGAGGGGTCACTCAAGACTTTAGGACAGCTCAAACATCCAGGTTTTTTTTTGGTTTGTTTGTTTTTTTAAATGTGACTTATCTTTGATTATGTGCTCACCGTAACACTGCTGAAGAGCTGGAAATTTTGAACCGGACCTGCTCAATAACCTGTTTGACTCTGTCATCGCTGGGCTGAATGGATGGATGAACAATCATCTCAACCTACAGGTGCAACAATAGACACACACACATCAGGCAGACAGAGGAGACTTTATATATGATGTCATAGGACTCCATAAAACTCCCCTCTTGGATCTATAGAAAGGCAGAGCACAGATGTGATGTGTTCATGTACCTTCCTTGTCATCCCATCCTGTACAACAGTGGTCGTGTACAACTTAAGCAAGCCTTCTCTAGCGAGACTGTGGACAAGACGTACGATAGTCTTCTTGCAGCACTTTGAACTGACACCTTCCTTCTTCTCTTCGTCATTGATCATCTTCTGCAGCCTGTGGAAAGCACAGCACGCTCACGCTCTCTTACCGTGCATTCGAAAACACTGTAAACATGAACTGTTGCCATTTAAGACAAACTTACTGGAAAAGGCCTTCTATAATTTTTAAGTTGCAGACAGCCTCAACTATCAAGTTCTTCCTCCTTAGCAGGCGGTACGTCTCATGAGACCTCTCCTGAGTTCCGCTGGCTTTTTTTGGACAGAGAATGCTTTTAACGACCACGGCGACGGGTGCTGGATTATCAGCTGCATTTGGTGTCTCACTTTGATGCAAGGAGCTGGCATCAGTTGAACTGGTTTCTTCCTTTTCCTCAACCGGAGCTTTGTAGGAGAGAAAGGAAATATAAACTGCACGGGCACATAATGCACATCATCATCATCCCAAAGAAAACTATCAAAGTTATCGCAGTACCAAACAAAGAAGAGCCATAAAAGGAGAAATTACAATACAGCAGGCTGTTTTTGTTTTTTAGGGCTATAAATAAACTCTGGTTGCACTTTTATTTGTTAGCTAGGTTTCTGCAGCAATTGTGGATGCCCAAAGTGCGACTGAGCAGGACTTCAGAAAATCAGACTTTCTGAAGTCAGAAATACAGAGAGGAGGTGCAACAGCTAACGGACTGGTGTAGAGTCAACAACCTGTCTCTGAATGTGGACAAAACAAAAGAGATGATTGTTGACTTCAGGAGAGCACGGAGAGATCACTGTCCACTTAACATCGATGGATCCTCTGTGGAGGTCGTCAAGAGCACCAAATTTCTTGGTGTCCACCTGGCAGAGAACCTCTCCTGGTCCCTCAACACCAGCTCCATAACTAAGAAGGCCCAACAGCATCTCTACTTCCTGCAGAAGCTGAGAAAAGCCCACCTCCCTCCATCCATTCTCACCACCTTCTGCAGAGGGACTATCGAGAGCATCCTGAGCAGCTGCGTCACTGTCTGGTATGGTAACTGCACCGTATTGGACCGCAATACTCTACAACGGATAGTGAGAGCAGCTGAGAAGATCATTGGAGCCTCTCTTCCCTCCATCATGGACACTTATCTCACCTGCTGCATCCGCAAAGCCACCAGCATTGTGGAGGACCCCACACACACACACTCTTCACCCTGCTCCCTTTAGCAAAGAGGTACCGGAGCATCCGGGCCCTCACTGCCAGACTGCAGAACAGTTTCTTCCCCCAAGCTGTCAGACTCCTGAACACTTAGTGACTGGACTGACACACACACACACGCACACCTTCATACACATCACTACCAAGCACTTACCTGCAGAATCACACAAATTACACACGATGCTACTTTTTGCACAATACTCAGTATTTTGCACATCTCCATTGCACTGTCTTGTGTCTGTATTGTCCTGTTCTGTCTAGTGTAGCACTGTATTGTCTTGTTTTTTTGCACATTGCACTTCATGTAGTCCTGTGTTGATTGTCTGTTATATGTAATATGTAGCACCATGGTCTCAGAGGAACGTTGTCTCATTTTCACTCTACTGTGCCACTGCACATGGTCGAAAATGACAATAAAAGCCACTTGACTTGACTTGACTTACCCCTCACGTCTCTTTGGCACAAAAAAAATATTCCTCATTCATCAGCTTGTCAGGCTGGTTTTAAAGCACCACCTCACTTTTAAATGGAAAATGTCTGAAAAATGTTCTGAACTAACAGTTGGTGACCCCAGCTGTCTCGCTGTGTGTTGAGTTTTAATCCACATCTGCACTTAGAGAACATGTTTCTCCTGCTTTTGACACTACGTCATCAGATGCATACTTTTGCAGTTTCATAACTGTGACTACATTTCTCTATGAGGAATGTTTTAATTATGCATACATAAGCACATTTAAAATAAATGCACTATAGCAGGAGCACAGAAGAGCTCAAACCATTTCTTAAAAATGGATCACCTGACTCTGCACCTTCTTTCAGCTTTATAGTGAAATTCTGCTTCTTCTTTAACGTCTACAAACGTTTTTCATCTGTACTGTTATTCTTTATTGCTTTTATCGCTACCCTGTAATCTGCCTCGTTTGGAACCATCTCAGATCACCTTACCTACATTTGGGGGGAAAAAAAACCAATCAAACAAAAAAAAAAAAACCCCAGTAAAATCCACTTTAGGTTTCAGTCACACGGACTAGCTGGAAAAAACCTCCGTGTGATTACTTTGGTGAGTAGTTTCAGTTTGTGTTTGCAGACAAGTCAGCGTCTTCCATGGAAACTAGTGGGGAAACCTGCTAACAATCAAAGCAATCACAAGGAAGTGTGACCAGTGGTTGCCAGAAGCTATACGCAGACACCAAAGCATATCTAAATCAGAGTGAATATTTACTCGCACTCATTAGATGGACAAAAAGGATAGAATTCAAATGCACGCTAATGCATTTGTAAATAAGTATCAGTTATCAGTATCATCTCTCTCCAACCAGAAAATATATAAAAACCCTAACTTTTACTTCATCTACAGCCAGAGTTGTTCAGGTTAACATGTGGGAATTACCTGTCACCGCACCAGACACTGAGTCGGGTGTCCCGTGTGTCACAGGTTCACTGCACACTGAAGTTTCACCTGAGAGGTTACCAAAAAAAAAAAGAAAAAAAAGAAAGGGAAAACTGATCATTAACATTAAGAGGTTATGATGTGGATTTTACCTTACAGAGATTAGCTATCTATTCTGAAATCAGCAAAGGTGTAATGACTGCTCACACTCAGCTGGTACACTCTGTATGACAGGAACGTCGGGCTGAGTGTGCTCCGCTGTCATGCTGCCATTTTCCCCCGTTGTCTTTCTTCTGGCTCCTGATTTTCCCCTCACTTTACTTTCATTTCCATCCAGCCCTTCATCTCTTGCATTTCCTTTCCCGTCTTCAGACGTCTGCCCCTCTTTCTCTGCCTCTTTGTTTCTTCCCCTGCCTTCTTTTTTATTCTTCTTGGCTCCAGGAGTTCTGGAGCTTCCTTTCACTGGCGCCTTTGACGATGTCGGCGTTTTAGGGGAGGTCAGGTTGGCATTTGATGTCTGAGGTGCAGAAGAAAAGAGCAGCATCTGCCGCTCCTGCTCTTTAGCGAACAGCTGGAGTTGATCGCTACTGCCGACACACCTGCCAAAAGATGTGAGCAAAAAGATATTTTGTACGGCAGGATTTAGCGCAAAGTGGTGCGAAAATAAGAATTTAAAGGTATAATTTATGTATTTAAGGTTACTAACTTATGGCTGATGAATTTTGTAGTCCTCTGCCGACCCTCATCTTCCATGAATCCCTACAGAGTGAGACACACACAAATGAAAAACAGAAATTTACAATGTAATGCAAAACACAATAAAAGCAACACTAAGTGACCCACTGCTTTGGTAGAATGCTGCGGCATATCATTTCCTGGTGTGAAAAGTCAAGACAATGCTGAAGTGCTTTACGTCTGCGGAGGGACAGTCCTCTGGGTTGTCTAATTTAATGAGCTCTATGACCTGATTAAACAATTTCCTGATGAGTTTATGATCACAGTCAGTAGTTAGAAGTCTTATTGAAAACAACGCGATATTCAGTTTGTAATTTTTGGTCCTTGTTCGAATTAAGAATGAGATCGTGGATACAAGCAGCAGAAATGAGTTTTCTCCAGTGGGTGGCTGGCCTCTCCCTTAGAGACAGGGTGGGGCGTGATTCGAAAAGGGCTCCGAGCAGCTGCTACTCTTTGGATGACAAGCAGAAATGATCCATAGGCTGGTAGTTGTGATGTCAGTTTTGGCATTTGCCGTTCATGAGGGCAAGGAGAGCGGATGTAAAAGGGTTGTAACCGATAATTTCGGCTGCTCCCTTTGCCTCTCAAGGAGTTACTTCAGAGCATGGATCCATATATTTAGTTTGGCACAGATTTTACAGGCCAGGGTGGGTTCCTAATGCCTGTGCTTCCTCTCACTTGTGAACTGGGGACCTTTCGCGTGTCAGAGAAACAACAGCAGAAGAATTAGAGGTTACACAGGGACAGTTCTAGTGCCATAAATATATTTTTACAATAAATAAATAAATACTGTATCAATCTATCACGCAGATAATAACAAAGGCAATTACAAAACTGCTGATAGCACTAAAGGCCAAATCAGAGAGCACCAGAGGCAAGATTGTGTGCAGAATTTTGGGAAAACTTTGGGATTTCTAGTTTGTAGCTCACCACAAATAAAAAATAGTAATAATAATTTTTTTTAAAAAGGAACAAATGCAAGAATTTTCCATTCAAACAACTCTGCAACCCTCCAATTTGACACTAAACACACTTTCAAGTGGTTATCTGATCGTCAGCACATGTGCCATTAAGAATAGTGTTAGGAAGGACGTTGTTAGTGGCGGCTGACCTCTGGTCAGGTGGGAAGCCGAAACACATCCGACAGCTGAGCACACCTGCAAATAAGCCATCCTGATCATCATTACTGCTTTTTCTATTTTTAGTTACGCACAACGATCTTTTTTTTAAGTGAAAGGCAAAAAATAAATAAATAAAGAACAAAAGCATCTGCCCAGACCTCACCTTAATCAACCCATCTTTCTCTAGCCTTCGCCAGAGCATGCGAGCTTCCAGTTTGCTGACGTTCAGTCTGAATGCAATATCACGCTGGGGGATGCCCTTAGTGCCAGAGGATAGTACTGCATTACAAGAAAAAAAAGACAAAGGGCAAGAGTTAACACAACACTCGACTGTTCAGCTGATTGCAGAGTAAAACAGACAACTTCCTGTGAGATTATATTTCTGTTTGCTGGACTGAACAGAAACAAAGGGATCTGAAGGTAAAATGCAGCCTTTAAGCATTCATTAGAGAGTGCAGAGAACTGCAGTCTATTATTACACTGTCCTGCTGTGCTTTCATCAGTTATGAGGACTAGTGAAGACCTTCAGACACAACAATACTCATTGCCTGGTTTTATCAGTTATTGTCTCCAAAACAGCCTTATTTACACCTGACTGTCTTCATGGAAAGAGACAACATAAGAATGATATTGTACATTTCACGAGATGATTAAGCTTTAGCACAAAAAAAAAAACTATTAATAACAAATTAAGAAGTAACAATTTATACTGTAAGGTAAAAGGCCTGAAAGAGAACTAGTCCTCTGCACCTTCGGACACTGAAAACGTGGTGCAACGTGGTGAATTTCACCTTCGAAACCAAGGTTTGATTTCTCATAAAAATGAAAACTCAGCATAGACTTTAGCACATGTTGACACCCATGTTGATGCGAGAAGATGGGACAGAGCGGAGGAGCTGGAGGTTTGATATTCTAATTCTGACAGGTTTTTTTTCTCCAGTGCCCTTATGCTCTGTCTCACCTGCTTTTTCAAATTTAGTTATGGAACTTATATTATCGTAGAAGCCTTAAAAAAAATGACCGTCACAAGGAAGGAAGGCAATATTAAGTAGTGCATGAGATTTTAACTATTGTAGTAAAATTAACGGGTTAAAAAGAGCTAAATGTTTTGCTGTTGGCTCAGTGCAGCTGTGAACAGGCTCAAACAGCAAAGCTCAAGGCTGCACCTTCATGCAATGGTTTGGAGCACAGAGAGAAAAATATCGCTGTACGAGTGTTTATGGAAGGGTTAGCTTTTCTCTACACTGCAACAAAACTAACCTGCAAAAGCATCAAGACTTCATTTTTCTTTTGTTTCTTAACTTAAGGAAGAGATCGAACATACTGATGTGATAGGCCTGTGTTAACAGGTCCTTCTCCATGATCCGCCCCTCTGTAAGCAAACCCCCTCTTCCTGCTCCACCATCATCATCCTCGTCTTCATCGTCATCGTCATCTTCCTCAGTCACACCCTTTTTTATGTATGGCTTTAGCAGCCTCACACAGCGAACGGTCACTTTGGAGCCTGAGAAACAAGTAAAGCAATGAATATTTTAGTAATACACCAACAAACAGGGTCTTTCCAATACCCCAAAATCACTTCTTTATGGTTCTTTACTTTAGAAAGTCAATCAGCGACAGAGTTTTTTTCACCTCACCACTAAATATGGAATGAAGGCTTTAAAAAAAGCACCGCAGGCCTGGCAAAAGCTTGTGCATATACATCAAAATATTTGAGAAACTAAGCACACAGAAGCAGCAACTTTGTAAACTGCATGTAAAGGACACATTTTAAAGTGACACTGATTAAAAGGACATTGATCATATCAAGTAGCAGTTGTGTCAAAAGCAATTTGGGTCTGATTTCTTCTCTTTCTTATAGGTCACTAATGTCCAAATCAAGCATGTGTTGAGGTGCAATCATGCACTATGAGGTTTCAGGGTTACATTACCATTTTTGTTGGTGCAGGGTCCAGCACTGGGGTCCAACTCCTCCAAAGGGAATCGGCAAAACTCGATCAACTTGGAAGCTCGCATGTACTTGAGTAGACGCGAGTAAGTCCTGTCATCCACGTTCTACGAGAAAAACAGACAACTTTCTACCACAAGCAGAAGGCTAGACAGACAGGAGCGACAGAAACTTAGAGGAATACTCACAAGATGTTCTCTGAGCATAATAACCGTGGAAAAGTGACTCGGAAACTGCTGGAGAAAGTTGGACATGACCTCCATCAGTATGTCATACTTGGTCCTCCTGAAAGACAAAAACATTAAGCAGATGTGACAAAGCCAACACACAGATGGATGCACCTAAATTTTAAAGCTCGAAAAACCACTGATTTAGGTGGTATCTTTATTGATGAGGCGACGTGCATAAAACAGAATCTCAACTGAGGGTCCAAGGACAGACAATGTTTTATAGTGATTGGATTGATTTGGTTTGGTTTAGACATTTGCCTAACAAGCAACAGACCGCAAGTTTGATACCAGGGAGAGGAGACAAACCCTTTTGAGATAGTGTCAGGAAGGGCAAAAATCTGCCAAAGCAAACATGCAGAGCTATCCATTGTGGTGATCCTTTTTAACTATGCATATTCCTGATTCCTAACAGATCATTAAGGTCAGCTGAATACATGCTTGTGGCTGTTCTGAGAAGCAGACTAAAGACTTTACTGCAGTCGTGCCTAAACTTTGGAACAGTCTGGCTCTTCAGATTAGAACTTCACCAACACTCGACATCTTTAAAACCCACTTGAAGACACATCCTTACTCCCTGGCATTTAACCCTGGTTTTTAAATGAGCTTATAAGTAAACTGACTTTACTTTTCATGCTTTTCTTTGTCACTGATGATGCTAAACAGACCATTTCTGTTTTATGCTTTTGATGAGCTAAAATGTGAAACACAGAGCACAGACAGACCTGTTTACATGGAAGCGTTTGAGCAGCAGAAGGATGGAGTGCTGCTGCTGTCCGGGCTTCAGTCGCCTGACGTAAGACTGCATGGTGACCAACTGGTATCGGACAAGAGACTTTCTGAAGTAGTGAAACTTTCGGGCATCCACCCTGCTCAAAACACAACACTGGCTGTTAGAAGACAGACACCTGAATGCAAACCAGTCTGTAGAGGAAACACAGAACAGCGATGGAACCGTGCTAAAGGTGGGCATAAGTGTCTCCTACTTGAAAGAGCCTCCATGTAGATCCCTCTGCAGCTCTCCTTGCCACCGTGCTCGGCCCACTCTCTCCAGCACGCAGTAAGAGTCGTTGCCGAGTTTTACATCAGGATCACTCTCGCTGCCAATCAGGGCACGATATCGCAGACACTGTGATGCCACGACAACCAGCTTTCTCCCATATCTTAGAAGGAAGAGGGAGAGAAGAGGAGAATATATTAGTGAAAGACTTTGAAAGCACAATAAAGTTTAATTTGCTAATACCACAGAGCGTTTTAATCATCACGGGGGGGGGGTATGAAACATCCAGCATCCCTCACTACAAATCTCACCATCCTGCATAGATAGTTTCATGGTTAACATGCGCAGCTTTCATAAACACTATTAAAAAAAGAAAATTGTATTTTATTGACATGTTCTAGGCACATACACTTAACCATGTGACGCTAACTTGTCTGCAACTGGTCTGAAACCATCTAACAACCACCAGTCATGTAGAAAAATTTGTATTCTCCAACAGGTTGAGAGTGGTAGCTGCAGGAAAATGACTGCCAATGCCCCAAGTCATGCAGGCCTGCAGACCAGTCATTGCCCCTCTGTCACTAGGAAATCTGCAATCTAATAGCAACCAAAACAATCACTAGGAGGTTTTTGATACAGCACCTCTGATTTCACACAGCAACCACTGCCAACCACTCGCAGCCGGTGTTTTTAATCACATCCAATATAGCGGGCAACTCTGAAGCACTGTGCACGTGAGAAATCTTCAATAAGCAGCATATTTAACCACTTTTAATTCCAGGTAGGGTTTTGTCAGTATCAGCTCATCTCTACAAACCTCTCCAAAGCCTCATTCAAGCTGACCAATGGGGTCAGAGGGGACTTGGAGCGGACTTGCTTTGTGATGTCTTTCCTCGCTGTGAAGAAGGCACACGAGCCCTGAATCCCATCCTTGTTTTCTGGAACGACGTGGATGGGGTAGATGTCTTTGGGAGTGTCGGTAAAGCTCTCGGCCACTTCGATGCCGGTCTCTGCATCAATGTCCTTAAACCTGAAAGAAACAGGAGCAACTCCAAACGTAAGGAGAGGAAAAAATAACACATTTACACCAATTATTACATTTCAATGGTAAACTTGACCCTGAAAGAAAAATGGTCCTATAACTACAACGCTACAAACTAAGGTTTAATGTTAATAACTATCTATATTTACACTATTAAAAACAAAAAAAAGCAAGAAAACTAAAGTAAAGGAAACAAGAAATCCTTCAGTATTTGGGAAGGGGAATTCACTTCCGTTCAGAAGATCTTTAGGAAAGTCCAAAACTTATGTTAGGACGTCCACAAAAAGAGTTTACATCAGGGTTGTCAAACAAAAGGCTCGGGGGCCAGAATAGGCCCGCCAAAGATTCAAATTTGGCCCACTGGACATCTCTGGAACAAGCAAGGGAAGACATAAACCTTAGACTTTTAACTACACTTTCATAAGTTTTACAGCTTTTCCAACTGATCAACGCCTCCACCATGGAAATTCATACAACACCAAAGTAAATAAGCAACTGATGAACAAAGAACAGAAAGTTCTTGTTTTTTCACTAATGCAGAAATTTATGATTTTTAAAGTAGGTTCACAGTTAAAAAAAAAAGAAAGAAAAGAAAAGAAGGAAAGAAAAGACATTCTGTCAATTAACAAAAGTTTTCCATGTTATAATTATAGGACAGTCTGTGCAATGAGCTGACACTTTATTATACATTTATTTCTTACAATGAAGGAAAACTGAAATGTACTGCTGAAAATGCAATTCTTTTTCTTATATTAAAATATCCCAGGGATTGAACGTGTAATTACACTTCTTTACACCAACAGAAAAATGAATTTCACTGAGTCGGCTCACGATCAAAATGGACCGGATGTGACCAATGATGTAAAATGAGTTTGACATCCCTGGTCTACTTGCTTTCAGGTAAAGAGAGCACAGCTAAATGTTGTTTTTAAAGGATCAGTCCACTACAATACCACTGCTGTCCGGCTGTTTCAGGCCTCTAAAATGTCAGAAGTCACTGATGATGTTCAGCTGACTAATCTTTGGCTTTTGGACTTTTGATCACACAAAAGAAATCAATGGAGGATGACCACAAAGGCTTGAGAAATTTACAGTAGGAGATTTTCTAACACAAACACACACACAGGATTATTAAGTGCATCACAAACTGGTTTTCTGCAGGTTTTAAGATGGAGTACATAAAGTGTAACAGTGTTAAAGTTTAGGAAAACAACAGCCCCACTAAGAAAATAATGGTTCCGTCTGTCTGTGGACCATCGTGAAAAATTTGAGCATTTATTTACTTCTTGTGTGGAGGCCTGGCATTTGTTTAAACTTCGTTAAAACTGTGCGAGTCTCTTATGATATCTGTTAGGATGAGAACATCACCTGTCGGTCAGCACGACGTCCTCTCTCTCCTCGGGGAGCTCGTAAAACTTCAGCTCGCTGTTGATGACCAGTGACTTCCAGATGAGCTCCTTGGTGCAGTCGTCGAACTTGAGGGGAAACCTGGGCTGCCTGTCTTCCACTCGTATCCACAAAGTGGGAATCGTTATCCCGTCCAGCCCTTCCAAAGCCACTTCATCCACAACTATACTCAGCAGATCCATTCCGGGCTATCGGCTAGCTAACATGCTAGCTTACCGACAACTATCCTACAGTCTGCGCGCGCGCTAAAGGCTCGTAAAGTCACGGGATGTGACCGGAGTGCCCGCGGGCTCAGATATCTGTTTAGTGGCAGAATAAATAAAAAGACTGATTTAGTAAGCATTACTTTTTACTTCTACTATGTCTTCCAGCTAGTTTGTGTCCGTATACATCCCTGCGTCATATTTGAACTTTGACCTCACGTTGCGTGATTAGTTAGGGGAAAAAAATGAAATCCACGAGGGGGCGTACAGGTACAGTTTCTGAATGAGCTTCATCGACGCACTGACATATTATTTTAAAAAGGAATAGAAATGCTCGGAAACATATTTGCTTTACAGGAAAGTGAAGATTTTTTCAATTACGCTCTCATTTAAAAATTATTCTGGTTTTATGTTGAGGACTGGCATATATTTTTTGTCTATTTTTCCCATATATTTGACTATTTTCTCTATTTCCCACCTTTTTTAAGTGGGAAACTTTTTTTTTTTTACTATACAATTTATGGTATAGTATATTGTACAATAGCCATTGGACCTACATTGTCCTCTCGTCCAGTTGTACAGTTGCCAGATTTTTGAACCACATCGTGCTCATTTGCACATTTGTGTTTTGTACTTTCAATGGCGTGAAACAAATTTCTGTCTGCTTTACAACCCTACCCAGCGAATGTCTGCATATTAATCGGCATATTAATCATGTTTTACTTTGAATATACACTCTTTCAGCAGTCACTTTGTTTTTAAGTTGCTGAGTAACCACTGCAGTGTTTTGTTACACCAATATTAAATGGCTATTGTTTTAATAGTTATTGTAATTGCTGTAAATTGACCTTCTATTCATTGAAAAGGTTATCTCTTTACAACACAATACTCTGAGTCGATTACTCAAATAAATAATAATAAATAAATAAGTAAATACCAGTCAAGCATAAGAGTTTATTCATTTGAGACAGCACGACAAGTGATGGTGGTATATTTGGGGGGGTTTCTGTCAACTTGAAGTTACAACCTTTTCCCTTAACTTGCTGTCTTTAAATAGTTTTTTTTATTTAAGGAAAAGTTAAGGTTCACTTATTGTGTGTTGTGTGTAACTCAAATCTGTTGGGTTGATCGGACTTAAAAAAAAAAAAAACCCTGACATAATCTAATTAAGTTTGTCCAACAATTCTCCTTTTCCTTTTTAGGTCATGGAGACCTAACTCCACCTGCTGCTGAAGACTGTGCGTCACACGTAACACCTCTGGACATGAAAGTAAAGTGGATAAGTTTGAGCTTTTTTTTTGCCTTTTAATATAAATACATGAGAGGCATTTGGTAAGATGCCTACTGCATTAAATATATGCAACAGAAAGTTATATTTACAGTTGGATGGGTATTTCATTAAAAGGATATTTTCCTAATGATACATTTACACCCATGTCCCCTGTCCAGTGGTGGAACAAGTTTTGATATTGGAGACATGTATGATTATTGAAATCATTCTAATTAAAATTTTCTTAGATAGTGTTTCAATTAATTAACCTAAATAAGTGCCTGTAGACACTGCCAAGCTAAGGATCAATATATGCTTCTAGGAGGACATTTTTATATATCATACACTAGTGAAGGAAGCTATAACTGATATAAAGACGTTAAATTCCTGGCTTAAAATATTTAACTTGGGTCCAACTGTATTAGAGCTGTTTAATTGCTCATTAACACAAATACAGTGTCTAATCAGCCAATCACACAGAAGAAACTCATTGCAGGCTCACTAAAATGGGGCATTGGGAGGTTGAAAAATGTTGTCTAGTCTGATGAGTCTCAATTTCAGATGCAACATTCAGGCAGTGACGTCAGAATTTGGTATAAACAACATGATAGCACAGATCCAAACTGCCTTGTATCAACAGTGCAGGCTGCTAATGGTGGGTTTAATAGTGTGGGGAAATGCCACAGCCTACCTGAGTATTGTTGATGACGACGTCCATCCCTTTATGGATACTGCACCATGTCACAAAGCTCAAATCATCTCAAACTGGACATGACAGTGAGTTCCCTGTACTCAAATGACATCCACGGTCACTAGATCTCAGCCCAATAGAGCACCTCTGGGATGTTGTGGAACGGGAGATTCACATCATTGTGTGACGCTAGCATGTAAATATGGACCGAAATCTCTGAGCAATATTTCCAGCAACTTGCTGAATCTGTGCCATGAATAATTAAGACAGTTTAAAAGGTAAAAGGGGTCCAAACTGATACTAGTAAGATATATCTATTGAAGAGGCCAGCAAGTGTACGTACATGCAGCCCTTATACAGAGTCTATATATATACACACACACACACACACACACGTGTAAATATGCTGTAGGTATACTCAAAATACCAGTTTCATTTCACCACAAGTTTATCTAATGCAGTGGCTCGTGAGTGTACGTGTTATTGTTAAAGGCTGCCTTAATATTTTTGTGTTTTTCCATCACCAGCTAAAGCTATCACATAAATGCAGGAACCAAATTTAAACTCCAAACTGCAGTGGTTTACAAGTGGAAAGCATCTGAAAGTTAAGACTTTTAGTTTAAGGCAAAAAGAGAAAGCCATATAAAATACATTTCACCTCAAAAATAAAGTTGAGGATGAATTTATTCAACATCTTTATTATGAAGTACCCTTTTAAAAGAAATGTACAAGTGGAACCAGCACAGTGACATCTTGGCGTTGGAAAAAACAAAACAAAACAAAACAGAAAACACCATGGACATTTGGTGCAGGTCTGAAGACACGTATGAAATGATAATGTACATATTTACAGCAGAGGGTTGATCAGAACAGAAGTGAGAAATAGCATGACTGCAACTAAAAATACAAATGGGACTGAGTGATGATTAAAACTTATAATAAAAAGCATGGATTGGTTTCAATAAACACATTTTTGAAAGGTTAAAGGCACTGTGTTTCACACAAATTAACAACGCAACAGATGCAGTTATTTGTTCTTGTCCATCAAAATCATAAATCACAAGAAACAACTCAATGTAGTCATTCAACTGTCCCTGGGTGCTCTTTCTAATAAAACAGATGCAAAATATATCAGAGGACCAAAAGCAGTTTGCACATAAACATTAAACCAAAATAGACAGTTCAACTCATCTGGAAACATTCCTTATAAAGAACATGCTCACTGATTATTAAAATTACATTTTTTTTTTTCTTATAAACAAATACATTTCTAAATTTTTTTTAATTTCATACTGAAGGCATAATGGGTTGGAGTAAGGACAAACACGTTTTCTGATCCTGTGATCCCTTCTGGGCCAAACCCAGGATCATTTCTATTTGACATTAATGCAACACATTCAATTAACAATCAGCACAGAGGACACAAAACAATCAGGTGAACAGATCAATAGTGAACCTGTGCTCAAGTAGCTGACATGATCGATCCTTCGAGGATATGGTGGACAAAAGTAAAAAAAAAAAAAAAATTTAATTCATAAAGTTACATTCGGCTTACGTAGCTGGTGTGCCCTCAGTGCAACGTTTGCACTGCGCTTTATATTCTGACCTCAAGGCTTTACTGCGTTATGGTACAAACACAAGCAGTTTAAAGGACTAGTTGACATTTTGAAAAACTCACTCTGCTGTTTTCATAACAAAAAAGTGACCAAATGTGTAACACCCCCATGTCTATACAGTAAACGTGAAGCTATAGGCAATTAGCTGAGCTTAGAATAGAAGACATCCCGCCTGGCTCTGGCCACATTTCACAAAGTCTGCCTCCCAGCACCTTTCAGCGTTTCCTAATCAGCATGCATCTATAACCCGAGCTGAAGGCCTTACAATCATTACGATCTTACAATCTTGCTCCCACCTCAAATCTGTTTTTTCCCCCCCACCCGCAAAAACAAGTAGTTATTAGATGACTCATCAGGCTCTAGGCAATCATGATAGGTCCTCTGAATCATCAATTTATATGTAATAAGCTAGCAATCCACAGATCAACCAAATATCAATACTAGCATATTTTGGATCATCTATTGTGTCACCAATCTTGTGCCGAGATAGCGTGATAAAGATCTGAAAAACCTTTAAACAGTTTAGAATGACAAAAACAAAATAAATAAATAAACAAAAACTAACAATCAGCTATCAACCAAACTATTTTAAACACCGCCACTGACCCAGAATTTCACCACTGGTGCCACCCTTCTTATAAACCAATGAACAACAAATAACTGATAATTAAATTAAATTAAATTAACTTTTAATTGAAACCTCGCGTAGTTTAACTCATGTAAGAGCCAGGGTAGGTCCAATCTTCTTAGTAAACCAACAACTGCTGGCTTTAGCTTTGCATTTACTGCTCAGATATATGAGCTGTATTAACTTATCACAGTATTCCTGGTGAAAATTTCTAATGTCAAACTATTCATTTAATTTGGAGGGGGAAAAAAAACTGCAGTTTTTAAACTCAGTGTTCCTCTACAATGTTTAAAGATCTGGGAATCTGCAGGAGGAAATACCACATTCCCTCACAGTTATGTCAAAAAACACACATTAGATAGCTGTGGACTGCACATACACGTGTATGTAGGCGAAGGGGGCTCACACTACACTCTTTGGCTGAGTTCAGGTGTACACGACGGACATTTAACGCTTCAGAATAAGCACTGTAGATAGTAATGGCACTGGCCAGGCAGGCAGGCAGGCAGGCAGGCACCTAGACTGAGCTTGGAGTTCTGTGCGCAGGCTTTTGATATAGCAGAAGACTTATAAGTTACACAAGGGGACAGTGTGACCGTTAAAAAAAAATTATATATTGTGGTCTTTTTTGAGGGTAATAAAAAAAAATCCTATATTTAAAAATCCTCCTGCAGTAGAACACAACTGCACACTCAAAGGTAAACAGTACAGAGCTGAGGTGCAGTGATGTGGTATACTGGGAAAAAACAAACAAATCGGCTGCCCTGAAATGACTAATGAACTAGCTTCAAAACATACACAATAATACAACATTAAGTCTGAGATATGACGAAATTAAGCTGCAATAATAAGTAATAGTACCTGCCTTGTACATACACGATTCAAATAAAATGAAAACAAGTAGCTAGAATACTTGTCTTATTAAAAATATGGTAAACAAGTTATGCAGAGAACTGGTGTCTGAACAAGGTGATGTGAGAGATCACTACGTGACTTCTAGGAATTGAGGGTGAGCAGGTTTCTCTGTTCTGAGGCTATGAAGTCAACGAGAGGCAGGCTAAATGTTCCACTCCCCAAAAATCTTCTGTCCTCTCCCCTTTGTCACCAGCTGATGAGGAACAGAGACAGCAAAAGGCAGCTAGATTCCCGAGAGGAACAAAACTGCTTCCTTTACCGTCCTGAGCACCGATTGAAGAGTTTCCATGGTAATGTAGCAGCATCATAATGGTCTGCGGAGGACGGGCTCCTCCAGAGCAGAAGTGGAAGACTACTTTAAACCCCTCTCCTTCAGCAGTCCCCTCACCCTTTCCCCATCCATTGCAGTAGAAGTGGAAGACTGGTCAGACATACTTGAACAGCTCTCCTTGATTGTCTACAGTGGAGACAGGACAGGTGAAATAATTTATGTTCTTCTACTACACCGCTGTATCATCTGACCGAGCTTCTTTGCTTTATGTGGGTTTGGATCCAGGCGTTGATGTCTCGTAAAAATAACCGCCTCCTTAACGCTCGAGCTTCGACTATGCAGCGCAATCTCCATTCGGTCGCACGTTACTCCTTCCGCCTTTCTACTTCCCGTTGTTCGTTTTCTGGCAGGTGAATTTCAATCCCACCTGAATGTTTTCTTCCTCTTTTTCATGCCATCTGATTCATTTTCATGTTCCCAAAATTTCAGTCAACCTTCTCCACCTTCCCGACGATCTTCTCCTCGAAGATAGGCAAGATTGCGTCATCGTCACGAACCTCCTCGAACACCACACCACAGTCAAACTCATCGCTCACTTTCTTGAAATAGAACCTGAACACAAGCACAAGTGTAAGAGCAGATCTGTAACATTCCCACACGTACTTATGGCTTTTTAAAACCCGTCTGCGGCATGTATTTACCTGTAGTGGCCCTTTTTGGTAAGCAGCTCCTTGAACTGGCCCAAAGTCACTACACGGCCTTTGACAGATGTTCGATATGGAATTGGTTCTCCACAAAAGTAGTAAGCCACTGTCATGTTCTCGCACACTTGACGTTTTCCAGACTTGTGCCTGAGATGGAAAAATTACATGTTATACACACAATAAAAAAATAAAGAATAAAAATAATAACAATATCACACCATCGAGTACACAGAATTTGACCTGACACCTACCTAGGCTTGACCTGTTGTAGTGCAACCCTCCTCCTCTCCTCCTCCAGCCTCCGTCTAGCTTCCTCCAGCTGGGTGAGGGGGTTGGGAGCTGGGTTGGGGGGCATAGCTGGGTCCTGGATGAAAGGATGAGAAGGCTGGACTTGGGTGGATGATGAGCCGGGGATAGCAGTGGACACTGAAGAGGGGTTGCGTAGTTGAGCAGAGACCCAGGGGTGCACAGCTCCGGGCCGCTCCACTGAAGCTGGACGTGGCGATTCGCTGCTGTTTCCTGTCCTCCTTGAGCTACTGGTGCTCCCTCTGAAAAAACAAGAGAACAGCCTGCATTAAAATGGGCACAGGAGCTAGAGCCTCACAATATGAGACTATGCTAAGCATTGCCCGCCAAAATACTGGTTCTTGATATAGTGAGTATGCATTACTCAGGACAAACATCTAAAAACACACCATGTTTTGTGCACCTGAAGAAGAAATAACCCCCAACATAAGCAGAAATGATTTGTTCGATGTATCCACGTGATCCCCTGTGAGATTCTCCTTCTCCGATGCTGGTTAAATAATATATAAATAAAATCACTTTACTCTCATTTATCAGTAGTCTCCAAACTCCATTAATTTGCAGTAAACTTTAAATATTTTTAAGATATGTATGTCTCTCTGATCCTGTTTGAGGGGAGTGGGCAGCTGCCACATGGTGTTGTACACAAAAACTCGTTTTTAGCATCACTGGTGAAGAGAATTAAACTCTCACAAATAAAGTTATACTTCACTTGCATTGTTACTGACAACAGGCGCAACAAGTTGCTTCCATGTTAGAGCAGAACACGGGCAATCTGTTGTAACACACCTAATGCTGGAGGGCGGCCCTGCTGTTAGTCTTGCTGGCACAGGTCTGTTATGCATGCCAGCAGACCAGTGCCCCCACACACACACACACAGTTATATGGTTATGGGTTAATAATAAAGAGTAATCATTAGCCAGGTTATTGCCTAGCTGTGGGCACAATCGCAGATTCCATTTGATGTTATCAAAATGTCATCTATAAGGTCACTCAGAAATTCACTTTGCTAAGAGCGGAGTCTGCTTTTACTTTGACCCTTTGCTTTAAATGGCAACCAACAACCCAAAGTGTTTTTCATTTTTGCCAAGTAAAATATCAATGCCAAACCACTGCCAAATATAAAAAAAATAAAAATAAAAAATTGTGGTATAAATTTTCAGAAGTGAAGAGGGAAAAGGGTATTTTCAGTACAATATATCTGATGAGAAAGAAAGCACATCACCTGTATTCCTAATTTAATTTTTATTTTATTTATTTCAGGGTTCATACACCTTTTTCAGGGTGAAAAAAAAGAATACATGTTTCACTTCGCATCACCTCAGTAAGACCACGTGATAATTAAATCAAATCATCCTAGGTCGACTTAAATGCTTTTGTTCCCCTTTTGTTAAAGCATAGAAAAACGCACCACACAAAAATACTGCAAAAGGAAAAGCTTGCCTTACATGCATACAGTGTATGAACTCAAAATGCGCATTTCACTTAAAAATTAAGATGTGCAAATGTGAACAAATCAACTTGTTAGAGATATTCATCTCCTGTTGGAAAAAAATTAATAAAAACAACCCCACAAAACAAGAAAACTGCACCAAACACCACAAAATAATACACAGTAAGGCCAAATTAATTAGTCTTCTCATCAGATATTGATGCTTCTTTCCTATGTGACACAAAAAATAGGAGACTTTTTTTTTTTTAAAGTTCATCCCCAATAAAACTAACTGTAAGATGTTTAACTACATTGCTGTCTGTATTATTGAAGTCCTATCACCTTTAAAAGTGTTTGTGCTAATAACCAGGGATGGACCAAATCCAATATACAGTATCATATCGGTCCGATCCTGACCTAAATTACTGGATCCGATATTGGGGAGAAATAACAAATGTAACCCGATCCATTAAATATCACAAAAGCACCTCACAAAACTTGCAACATGGCATAACTCAGGTCGTGACCGTAGCACGTCGGAGCAGTATGCGTCACGCGATAGAGCGGCTGTTGTGTGCGACACCTGTCGACAGTCTGGACTTACTTCACACTGAAAGCATTTGGAGCCTCGCTACGTGCTGCCAAACCGG
>VVHJ01054146.1:1835-16499 GCA_015107715.1 Tylochromis polylepis
CTATCCAGCTCTTGTCAGGCATCATAGCAGCTAAGATGAACAGGCATGTGGCTCAATACATGAGCAGGGCACAGAAAGGAATAGGCAGGAATACCAGAGGTGCAGATGATGTTCTGCATAGGCCTGAACCCCCTCAGTGAGATTATTGACAAGACTGGCTACGGATACCGACTACAGAATGGAGCAATCGTTAGTCACCTGATCTACATGGATGACAACAAGCCGTATGCCGAGAGCAAGAACAAGATCCGGGCTATCAACACCTACGCCCTGCCTGTGATCAGGTACCCTGCTGGGATAATAAGCTGGCCAAAGGAGGAGATAGAAGCCACTTACATCAAGACCAGGAAGTTCCTGACCATGCATGGGGATTTCACCCCAAGTCCAGCACCCTGAGACTGTATGCTAAGGAAGGAGGCCGGAGACTAGTGAGTGTCAGAAGCACGGTCCAGGATGAGACAACAAACATCCACACCAGGCAAGACCCCAGGTGCAGGCTGTATTAAGATGCCCCTGAGACAATCCAGCACATAACAGCAGGGTGCAAGATGTTAGCAGGCAGGGCATACATGGAAAGTCATAACCAAGTGGCCGGCATAGTATACAGAAACATCTGTGCCAAGTATGGCCTGGAAGTGCCGAGGTCAAAATGAGAGATGCCGCCTAGGTAGGTTGAGAATGACCAAGCTAAGATCTTGTGGGACTTCCAGATACAGACGGACAAAATGGTGATGGCTAACCAACCGGACATAGTAGTGGTGCACAAGCAGAGGAAGACAGCAGTAGTGATAGATGTAGCACTACTGAATATGAATATATATATAATGTAATGTAATTTATTTAAAAGACATATATGGCTCCAGCCCATGATGGAATGCCTATAGGTGGCAAGGTTTCTGGCATGGGGTCTGTATCAGTGCAAGCCAGTTTACAACCTCAGACTTTCCATTACACGGTTAACGACAGACAAGCAACCCTAGGCAATCAGAAAATGTTTTTGTTTTTTTACTAATTGTTCTCTTAGATCTTGGCAGTCAGAATGATTATTTAGCATTCTTCCCTAACTGACACACATAAAAAACTACTCACATTTTAAAAAAAACACAAAAAAACCTTCTGTTTGGCCCTCTCCAAAATCAAGAATTCTCCTGTCATTTCTTATAACTTTAAACCCCACCCTAATGCCATCTTTCCTTTATGAGCTACTGACTGGGGTTATAGGCTTATCCAAATCTTCCTGAAAAAAACAAACAAACACCCGAAACAGTTCCTTTTTCTTTAATCTTAGGATGTTAAAGCTCACACTTGTAGATATGTCTTCATCAACCCCTGACCTGTCAAAACTTTGGCTTGTGTGTCAGTGATCATGAATAGAAACAGAATAAAAGGCTTGTGGAATAAAGCAATGATACTCTGCTATGCTGATGATGTACTTCAAAAATTGTTTACATGAGAGCCAGCTGCTCTGAATGCAAAGGGTAAGTTGCTTCTTCAGCTGAAAGAGTTCAAGATTCGCAAGTGAGGGTAGACTGATGTAGCATCTGAAATGATGCCACTTTACCTAGCCTGTTTAGAGTGGATAAAGTGGCATCATTTCTATTAAGAGGGACTGTTAATAGGGGTCTCAAGGCTAATCTAACAATTTACTGCTCATGCCCTCATTTATGGTCATGAGCTATGTAACTAAGAGGATGATCCAACAATAAAACAGGGTGAAAGGTCAAAGTTCTTCAAAGGGTGTCCAACATATACTCTTTCTGAAACATTGTTGTAACAATGTAAATAGAAACTATTTTGAATTCCTTCTATAAAATTCCTTGAATCTAAGAAACATGAGAATTTACCTTCAATAGACCAGCGAACCTTCTCTGGTATGTTGTCTTTTTGTCTATGGTGTTCATTTTTAACCTTGAATTATCTTTAAAGTTTCTTTTTTCAGATGTCTGCTCTTAATGTCAGGTCTGCTAGCTACTATTGCTTATGGCAATGTTTCCCAACCTTTTGGAGCCACCGCACATATTTCACATTAGAAAAATCACACAGCACACCAGCAAACAAAAATGTCACAAAAAGCATATAGATAATTTTCCCCCACGCATAGCGGAATTGTCTCGGTGTCACGGGCTGACCCACACACTGCACTCCCACACCGGCTGTATGGTCACAAGACGTGTTTTATTTGTCAATATACACAGACACAGACTCTGTCGTCTTCGTCCCACGTCCGTCGTCCTCCTCCTCTCCTCACTGCCCGGACAAAAACAACATAAGCCGTCAGCCGTCGGTGATTGCTGACGGCTCTCACCTGCTCGGCTCCGCCCCCGCGAGCTCACTGCCTCACTCCTCCCTTGCAGCCGCGCCAGGGACCACACCCCGCCACACTCGGTTTGTCCCCAATATACCTTTTTTTTTCTTCTGACCACTACTCAGTCAGAATTTTCTCCAGGACCCAGGACAGACTGACTACTTTTTCTTTTCAAATATTTGTGTATTGCTATTACGCGCTGTGTTGTCTCACTCACAGCATGACTATGCAATTTCTCTTAGTCGTCTTCTTTTTTACTGGCACTTGGCAACCCGTTTAATTTGAGCAAGAAGTTGTACTGCCCTCTAGTGGAAGAGAATGTAATTGTTCTGCCTGATACTCACGCTGGTAGAGTACCAATCGGGTAGAACCAGATAATCTTCCACAGCACATCATTTCTCACGGCACACCTATGTGCCACGGCACAGTGGTTGAGAAACACTGGCTTATAGGGATACTGTATATACTGCATATAAAATCATAGTTGGAGAGAAGGGGCCATTTCTTTCTTATCTGCCTGATGATGAAACAGTTCTAGAGCTGGAAGACATCTACTATGTACTTCATCACAAGCCTTAATGGTGGTAGGTTTATTTATTACATCCTATCTTACTTCACAGCCTAGAGGTTATGAGAATTAAATACAAAACAAGCGGATAATCATTTATTAATTTACTCAGAACAAACTCAGATATTTAAACCAAATTTGACCAACATCTGTTCAGCAACTGTGACATATGCCTACTGAGTTTACCATCCCTAAATTCAGACAGGACACCACTGACTTGGCATAATGTGATTATGAAAGCTTTAAAAGGACACTTAGAAAGAACTACTGCACAGACTGGCCAAAGAGTATAAGAAATTCCTTTGAACATCTTTAGAAAGAGGAACCAATCAAAATAAAGCCAGATATATTGTGTTTGTTGGATTCTGACACTGTCTGCAAACCGATTATTTTAGTGCCTTTTACAACATTTTTTGATCATGAACTTTATAGGCAGAACTGACAAAATAATCGAGCACCTAAAGCAATGTCCTGTTTTTCCATTTTGTTTGTGTCTAAAGCAGATTTTTAAAAACAGATAAATTTATTTTATGGTTCCATTTATCACTGAGACTGATTTTTGGCTCGAGTGTTATCTTGGAATACTTATTTAAGAAAAGTGGCCTGGTTCATAGACAACAGAACATTTAGCCAATATTCATTTTAAATTAATGTGAATCACATGGGGTTTTGTGGTTGTGCAGGGCAACAAGGCCCCAAAACCCAGCATTCCTGTTTTACCCAGTTCTCTGACCATATTCAGGGCACAGTACCATCTGAATGTCACATGAAAAATGTATTTTCGTTGAGCAATTATCCATTTGAGTGTGAAGTACAGTGCTCAAAGGCACGCGGTGAATTTCTTGTAAACATACTACGTAGAAGCAATTCTTGTTTGAGGGGTGAAAGTTGGGCTAATAAAAACTGCAAGTTTACAAAAAGATCCTCATGATAATCTCGCCCTAAAATAGGCTTGTAATGAACGACAGCCATTTCCTTTCCTGAACACAATGACACAGAAGCTCTGGTGACATGTAGATGAATGTGAGGGTTACCCAGAAACTTCCCAAGGGCTTAGCTATTTCTTCTTGTACTAACATGCTGCTTTAATAATTTAGAGCATGTACACAGTGCAGTAACTTGGTGGTAACTAGCTCACAGTGAGTCAGAGTAAGTATTTTGGTGATTATGCCTGCCAGCTAAATGATTGCATCCCTGGGTTCTCACCTTCTTAGCTACTGTGGCAAAAATTTAAATTCACAAGAAAACCTTCAGTTTGCTCAAACTGCAATATAAGAGGAGTACTGCTTTGATAAAATAAAGGAAAACTGAGTGGAACTTGAGACAACAGTATTAACCTGTTCTCAAAACTCTATGGGAAAATTTACACATCACGTCACACATCACTCTATTGGTCCTGTATCATATACCAACATATATCGACTCCCTGTCCTCTGTAAAACCAGACAGGCATGAAGCCCATACTATTTTGTCTAATAGTTTTAAAGGAAACAGCTTTTGAAGGCAAATGTTTGCATTAATCTATATGAGGACATGAACATAAGTGACTAGTTCATGAAAGTACGGTGGCCTTTTCAAACGCACTGAAAATTAAGAAAATACCAGCTAAGATGAAACGCTGCAGAAGTGCACAAAACATAACATAAGTTGTGAAGGAGAAAAAGATGGAAGTAATGTGTGCGTTTAATAGCATGAGTCATATAATACTGTTTATTGTTAGCTTGTCACTTCTGCAGCTGGTCTGGTATGTTACTGTTTCCCCCAAAAAACTCCCATTATGTTTTGTAGGGTTTTTTTTTTTTTGGTGAGCTCTTGTGGCATTTTTCTTTCTGTTTCCATCGTTGTCCATTTTGTTATGTGTGCTTTTGAAGCATTTTTCTATTTGCTGGTCTTTTCTTAAGAAAACCTCTCAGGGCCACCGTATAGGAAGGATGCGTTTCCCATTTGTTCGCGACATACCATGATTGCTTCCACAGTTGCCTGCACGGTATCAGATAGGTGTCTATTCTATCCAAGAAACGAGCACCTTGCCTGTGAATAGGGCTTTGGTCTCTCAGACATTGTTCTTAACTTGTGAAAAGTGTAATTGTTCTGAACACAAGAGGCCAGAACACAGCAGTGTCAGATAGAACTGCACTGGGTTGTACTCTGTAAAACTACCACTAATAATTTAAAAAGTGTATCATTTTTCATATTTCACATTTTTTAAAAACATATAATTAGTGACACAGACACCTACCACAGGGTATCACTGGGTAATGTGGGAGCTTTTATTCTGATGCTGCTGGAGCATGCCGCCTAGACAAGCCATAAAGTCAGGGAGTTCTAAGATAGCGTGAGTGAGAAGTTTAGTTGGGAGGGAGGGAGACATTCTTGCCAATTTACTCACCTTTCAAAGGTTTCAGACACTGTTAGACAATCCAACAAGCAGTTTATTGAAAGCACAGTGACTCCTTGACTTTAGGAGTCCCCTGAGGTGGTGCAATAAGAGCAGTGAGTTAGTGAGCAGCAGCAGTTGTCTACACAGTTTTTCGTCCTGGTTCTGTTTTTGGTGGCTTATGTAGGACTTAGGTCCCATTACACATTTATTGTCACTGAAGACATGAACTATAGTTGATTTTTTTTAAAGGGACTTACCTTGCCTAAATACACTGGTGGATTAATTAAATATGAATTCTACTGGTTAATCCCATGCGTGAGTTGCATGACAATAAAATGGAATGATGAATTAGACAACTTCTGATAAATGACGGAACCTGAGTCGCTGCAAACACAAAACCTGAATTTCACCAAAAACAGGGAAAAGAATTAGAATTCCTATGTGGAGTAAAAGACAATAAAACAGACAGAATTGTCATTCATTATCAGAGCTTGTCAACAGAGTCACAGATGGACTTGCATCTGCACAATCTGTGGCTGCGCGCCAATAGATATTATTGGATTTTATTTTAGGGGAGTATTAACATTTGTCAGCCTGGTTCTGTTTATTGGCTTAAGCTTCTGTGACGATAGCCACTATGTAACAATACATATACATAGGTTTTCTCATAATGGTCTTCTATATTCATTTGTTCCTACACTATGCAAAAAGATATTGGGGAACCGAAAAGGTGATCACTCACTGTCAGCACCTCATTACTCTCCAAGGGTCGGAAAGGCAATCTCATCTACTACAGTCAGGGCTTTTATGGAAGTCATTATGAGACCAGGAGTAAAATTAATTTGTCACACTAATTTTTTGTAGTTTGTATGCACAAATCGCCAGTCACACAGATTTTTGGTCTAATGAAAAGTGGAAGGAAAACTCAAAGCAAAGGTTAAGTGAGTGTCATTTTAAGGAAGTGTTGTCACATACCAAATTCATGTGGTTTTGACTTGTATAAACACTTCAATTTAAAAAATTGAGGCCAGCAAATATTACTGTATAGAGTATCCAGATGCGTTATTAAACCGTGTTGTCTTTGATGAAACAAGTCTTTGCAAGCTGTGGATCTACAAGCCACTATACAAGCCACATCAACTCCAGCTCCTCCTTTTCCTGCTGCTGTAAACAGAGTCATACCACTAACATAAATTACTACAGATGGAAATAATAATCTTCTTTACTGATAGTGGTTTTAGCTGTTTCAATTTGCTACAGCATTAAGAAGTGAGAGACTGATGGGAAAACGCTGAACAGCTTCTCCCAAATATACATGTTCTATTTCGAAGCCATAGCTCAAGGCTATGTAAAAGCTAATAGTTTCTCTGAACAAACACTCCACTTAAGTTATTAATGACCATTTCAGATATGTTCCGGGGACACAGAAATATTGTGATGAAGCTCTAATGAAAAGTGTTTACTGTTAAAAACAAATATGATGATCTTTGTCCCCACATGACTGTCATCTGTGTGTGAGTTTGCAGCAGCACTGCAGCAATACCTTTGAATCGGCCTGCAAACAACTGTGATATAGTAATAACAAAGAAATGCGTGTGTCAGTGCGTGTGCTTGTCTTCTCTGAGTTAGTTGAACACAGTGCCTCTTCCTCTTCCTCTCCACCTTCCCTGATCCAACAGTTACATCAACTGGGCAAAACGCTGCTGATGGGAACATGTCACCTCTTTTTATTTCGGTCCACCTTTGCTCATTGCCCTTCTCCTCTTCTCCTCTCCCGCTAAGACATTGCAACAGTCTGCTGCCAGCTTAAAGAACATGCTTGTGTGCATTGGACTCAGTATCCTTCCTTTCAGCAGCATTTTCATATATACAGAAATATCCAGACATGTCTTTCAAAGCTTTGATTAATCTGAAAGATAATAATCACATTCACACAAACACATTGTAGGTGATGAGCATACAGCAAATAGGTTTAATTGCTCTTCCTTCAGCCACTCACTACACACAACTTTGGTATTTATGGTCAATGATTTCAATGATCACTCATGATAATCTGACATTGTCATTTTTGATAAGTTTTCTTACCCGGCGATAGTCTAATAAACAGCCTCAACCAGGCTTTTTTTTTTAAACCAGAAGCACTTTAAAGATTATGGTTTAACTATTTAAAATGACATAGTTTCAGAGGGTCATGTCTGAGTATTTCTGCAGTTAACAGATGTTGGAAACCGAATATTTTTGTTACTGCCTAGAAAGAGTGCAAAGTACCTGAACAGTTGCATCGTTTTTTTGTTACCGTTATACTGAGACAGAGTAGCTGTTTACACTTCGATGCTAAGCTAATCTCCCAACTCTTTTCAACAAATGCAAATACTATATTCCAAAATAAACTAAAATTTTGTCCAACTGCTAATGACTGTGGCTATAGTTGAGTGCTGTTCATATGAGGAACTTTGTGATTACGGGTAAGGGTCATTCAGCTTTCTTTGTGAGAATAAAGTCCCCTGAAACTCACCCAAATCTGTTTTTTGTGCAAATGCATAAATTTACATATGAATTTAAAAATACATATTCTACAGTCATAGATAATAAAGTAAAGACTCCAAGAGATGACAGAAAACAGAGTTCTGTCTTTTTATAATTTGACAATGAATGGCAACATCATCTTATTTCTTACAAGCCCTCTGTCACCTGGTAGGCCTAACCCATAATTAAATATAAAGCTAAACAATTCGAGCTTCAAGGATCTCTGTAATTAGTCATCAATATTAGTATATAACAGCAATGTAAGACTGTTAAATAAGCAGCAGGGTGTTCTCCTTTTAGAATCATTCTGCTGGTAAAATGTTAACCATCCAATTACAAAACTGTCTCTCCATCCAAATACATTTATGCATAGTAACTGATACTTATGAAGTTCCATGTTTTCTCTACATGATTGTTACGGTTAGTTTAATTAATTTATAAGGGGACAAAGACACTTTTTAGAGACACAACCATAGGTGCATGTGTGAGAGTGAGGTTTCTATTATGCAAATGATTGTTCCAGACATTTTTTATGTCAAAGGAAAATTATGGGTCTTTTAAAAAACATGTTATACATGCTGCAGCGTGTTATTTCCTGTAATGTGCTCAGTCAGAGGCACGTACACACATGCACACTGGCTGTTATTTACACTGTTGAAATGTTGAAGACAGACACAGACAGTTTTAACTAGTTAACGTTAACAAATCTGAAGCCCTAAACCCCCCCAAGAGAAAACTACACACCCTTTCCCTTTGTGCATGTTGTGCATGGAGACTATTATAACCCCTGTCTGTTTGGTGCCTGGAATAGCCCCCAGTGATAGTTTTTAGAGATCCTGTCCTGCTGTTAATGGCTGCGGTTCAGGAGGTAGAGCAGGTCATCTGCTAAGAAGGTCAGTGCTTCGATCCTTGACTGCTCCAGTCTACATGCCAAAGTAACTACTGAAACCACAGTTATTGCCAGTGTGTTCATCAGAATGTGAATTTTAGATAGAAACACTTAGATTTAGAAAAAAGTGCATGGGTTTATAAGACGTTGTAGAAAACACTGTGAGTGCTCAAGTAGAGTGGAAAGGCATGATATAAGAACCAGTCGATTTGCCAACGTTACATAGTATTTAGTTCTCAAACCTGTCAAAGTGTGGATTGGTTTTCAAAAGGCATCATCGCAAAACTGGCTCTGTATAAATAGAAAAGAGGTTGTTGTTAGCTGTAGGGAATATCTTGACAAGCTTTGTGGAAAAGCTTTTATTATGATTTCTAAGCCAAGTTTTCAATGTTTAATCAAGGTAAGCATCAGTGATAATTATATATTTCTGTTTGACAAGTGTTTGACTAGACCCTGAAAAGGAATACAACTTTAAATCAAACTGTGGCAATCAAGTCCTGAGTTTTAGGAGGACAGGATTAATCTATAGCATCTTTTTAAAAGGTTTTCTTTTTCTGTCATTGCAGATCTTACAGGTGAACCTAGTGATGTCCATCCTGCTGTATGTGATGGTCCTCGTGTACCTCTATGGTATTCAGGCAACCAACATGGGTAGCAGTCAACAACAGCAGCAGCAGCCAAGTCCAGACCCTTTAAACTCTCTCATAATCCAGCTGCTTCAGGCTGACCTAACAAGGGGGAAAACCAGAGGGAACCAGAGCCAGCAGGGGAAAAGTAGAGACACTGAGCCACGGGACACTCTGCCTCCTGTTATGATTGCAAACTTTCCTTTAGAGGACCGCGGAGATGCAGAGGAGTGGCTAGAAACACGTCACAGTGATGATTTTCTGATGGACCAGCCAGTGATGCTGTTGAACTCGGACATCCTCAGGCAACACAAGCGGTATAACTCACCGCGAGTGCTACTGAGCGACCGGCCTCCACTGCAGCCACCACCATTGTACCTTTCTGATGATTTTGTGAGCAGTGTACCGGTCTTAGGGGCAGCAGGAAACAAGACACGAAAGAAGCGCCACACTGAGCACAAGAGCTACCGGGGGGAATATTCTGTTTGTGACAGTGAGAGTCATTGGGTGACGAATAAAACATTAGCATACGACACCAAGGGACAGAGTGTGACTGTTCTGGCCAAGTTTAAAACCAGTGCCACACAAGACATCAAACAGTACTTTTATGAGACACGCTGTCGGACCTCCAAGCCTGTCAAGGAGGGCTGCAGGGGCATTGACGACAAGAACTGGAACTCACAGTGCAAGACGACGCAGACATATGTTCGTGCACTGACACAGTTTCAAAATGTAGTGAGCTGGAGGTGGATACGCATAAACACTTCCTGTGTCTGTGCATTGTCAAGGAAACGTCGCAGGACGTAAGGGACTTGTTTGGAATTCTACTTCCTGTATAGGATTTTATTTTCTGGTCACAGTGCTTCCCATGACAGGATTATCATGTCATGTCGGTGACCAGCAACAATCTGCTATAAAGTGATGCTTCTACTGAAGAATCTTAGGTCCATTTAAATGATATTTCAACATTAATGTGCTGCTCTAAATCCAAACGCTGGTGCAGCACTGCTCTTATGGAGGAACTCACTTAAGGGGGTGGGTGGGGGTCTGGGGAGGGAGGCAATAAGTGTGTGAGAGAGAACTGTATATATAAATTATTTAAATTATAAGAAATGCATGTAGTTTATACATGTTTATCTATCTATATATGACCTATGACAATATTTGTGTTATTTATTGAAAGAAGTCTTCTTCAAAAGGATAAACTGTTTATAAAAAGGAACAAAACAATCTAGGAACTCATTCTGAGACTGTAATGCTGAGATGGGCTGCAAAGGTGCTTCACAGTAAGACTTTAAGTGTGCCTTGACCAGTGTGGCTCCAGAGCTGAGCAATAGGACGTGGTAACTCACAGACAGCACTTGCTACAAATGGTTTGGTGAGTGAACCTAAAAAAAAATGACAAAACGGCAGGGACTTGTCCTGTCCTACTGATTAATATGGAGCCCAAATTCTTAGCATTTGTGCTTTTAGAAGCTATAAGAAGTCCTATGTCCAAAACACCGATTTGAGATTTGTGATCATAGACATGTACACTGCATTCACAATTGACACTACTTTTATGATGTAATGCACAGCAAGCCCATTCTTTCATGTGGGAGACAATTTTGACCAATAAAAAAAAAAATCTTCTTGTGGAACCTGCTGGCAGTGACTGGAGATTCAAGATTCACAGACCACCTTGGCTTTGTTCACCAATTTTTATTCTCAACTGGTATCTTGAGCTGTTTTTGTTTCTTCCTTTTAATAAAAATGTATATTTCTTAAAGTTGGAACATTTTCATTATTTAAATGCTAATTTGAAATGGTTCCCTGGCCCATACCATTACTTACTTCTTTATAACAAATACAGCCAATTCCAAACTGTTAGTTGTAAACCAACAGAGCTAATAAGAGCCTATAATTATCCAAATGAACATTCCCTTAAATTACTTCAAACTTGTTTTGAAATTTAGTTCATTTATTAGCATTTATCCATTATATGTAATGTCTCTAAAATGTGATAAAAATAAAAAGAGTCATTATTTTTTTATAGTAATTCAGTTCACCTTATAATGCCAGTGTTCTCATAACAGTTGTCATCCCAAGGCCCTGCAATATTAAACAGAGAAACTCTATTAGTTTGGTGATTGTGGGGAGGAAAAACGCCCTCTTAAGAAGAGAAGCCAGAAAAGAAACAAAAAGGTGTTATGGTAATTCACTAATGATTGAAGATAGTGGTAGTGATCATTTGTATTTTTCACATTAAAAAGTTTTTGTTACAAAGCCAAAACCAACAATGAATTGATTCCAGTAAAAGGAAATATCTGTGTTGCCAAACCTGTTATAGCTCCCCTGGGCCATTATCAGGTTGTTACATTGAGTAACATTCTTGAGTACAGCTGAAACTATAGTAAACCATTGTTATAGGCAATTATTCAACCTTTTTTTAAATTACAACATATGTTTAGGATGCATTTTAGGGATGAATGTCTTAAGTTAGGTATTGAGTGTCACAAACTGGAATCTAAGACAAGTAGATATTATGTATGGTTAGCTTTTGTGTTGTGTTAATAAAAACAAGCATACCGATTTTTACTATCATTATCTTTACAGCAGACCTATTATATACATTTTCAATTCAATACTTATTTCACTCTACTGCAATGATTCAAATTTCAAAAATAATCAGCATATATTTTAAATTTAAATTAAATTGGTGCAGTTCATCAATTGTATGAAAAAGAACAAAAAAGGAAAAAAGAAAAAAAGAAACAAAATCAGTTTTTTTCAGCAGATATTTTTTGCAGAGAAAGCAGGCCTCACCATGGCATCCACAAAAACAAAAGTGATTGTATTTTATTCAAAAACAATCTGATCTTTTCTCTAGTTCTAACCTAAATAACCTCAACTAAGCTGTTTTTAATGCCAGATTCTAATCGAGTCATTGGTAATGACTAAACATTTTGTTGTTGTTGTTGTTGTTTTTAAAACATTTGATTAAAAATGATACAAAGGATGTGTTAAAATGATCTGACATGCATGACTCAAATCTGTCTCTGAACTGAAAAATGACTGACCAATCTCTTCAACCTCCAAAATGGAAAATATACATTTTGTGTATATGGACACAAATCAGCACACATGAGAACAGACTAATGTCCAGAGAGAGAGAGAAAGAGAAAGAGAGAGCCAGAAAGAGGTTAACAAAGGTTTAATCAATGGTTATTGCCTTCACTAATGACATTTCTTTTACAGCACAGAGAGAGAACAAAGGTATTAAAGCTTCATCTGGTGGGGTCAATGTTCAAATTTTGACAATATGGAAATTAAAAATAAAAAAACGTATCCCAAGCTGTTTTACTCAGTTTGCTTAACAAAATTGATAAGATTGTCAAAACTATTTGTTAAAGTACTGAAACAAAAAAGATGCAGGTACAAATATCTAAAGAATCAACTACAGTGTCCCAGTGCATGAAATGGTAATGATAAATGCAGGATGAAATTATCTGATACTTATCACCATATGATATCATCTATAGTATTCAGGGGCTAGGAAAAAAACACAAAGTCATTGCAGAGGCTGTATTAAGGGGCAAAAACTTAAGAATAAAATATTGTAGGTCATTATTTCCTTAGACTAAACATAGGTTAATTATAGGAACAGTTGATACAAACAATCTGCAGCCTTGATGCTGAAAATAATAAACAGGAGATCAGTACAGACAGAATGGCACCAAAACAAAAGCATTAAAAAATCAAATTAAGCAACGCTACAGAAACAGACCAGAGGCAACGTGATTGTCAAAATTGTGACTCAATCATTATCAAATTCTTGAGCTGCTAGACTAAAAACTGGATGCTGCATACACTTTGTTTTTAAAGGTTTTCCTATAGAACATGTAATATTATAATCTGATGTTTGAAACATAATTAAAGTGTAAGAGCCTTTTGCTGAAGATGCAATTGTACATTAATGGTAAGGAAAGAGAAATGAGTGGCACAAAAATGTAAGAGATACCAATATGAAAATATGCCCACAAGCAGAAAGAAAGAAACAGAAAGACTATAAGCAACATTTATTTTCATCTTGTGATGAATAAAATTATTAAGCAGACTCCTTGATGCAAAACAAAAAGGCTGGTAACTGATACTGCTGCAGGTATAGTGTACAATGTATTCCAAATGGACTCTGGAAAATAACAAAACTCCAAAAGAAAGCAGGGCAGAAAACTAACCAGGTGTGAAGACAAATACAGGAAATAAAAACAAAAACAAGTCACCTGAGAAAAGCAGATATCAAAATAAAACAGGAAACAATCAAAAGACAACCAAACAGCAAGACATGAAGACCAGCACTATAAACACGGTAAAGAAAATGATAAAAGAGACATGGGGACCCACAACCACTAACACAGAGACAAGACAGAGAGGGGCAAAAACTGAAAAACATTTACTGGAAACATAAGAACGTTAGAAAGACAATAAATATATCACCAAAACCCAAAACCTGGCACCATGACAGATGTGCTCTCTAACTAAACAGAAAATTTGCAGTGTGACTGGATCAAGTTCTGGTAAGTTCTCTACCGTTAACTGAAGTAAAGAGATATATTATATTATTGGGTTAATACTGCACATGCTGTCACTATTGTCATAACTGGCAAATGACAGATTACAATGCACATCATACTCACTAATGCTGCCCTTCGAATTTCATACTGAAACTACAAAACCTTTCTGTCATTTGATATTTGTTCCAAGTATTGATTAGTAGGTGATACTGAGCTAGTGCTGATGCTGAACATTCATCAAAAATAATTGAATGACAGGCTAATATCTTTACTTGAGCTAATTATATGTAATGGGGTCAAATTGAAATAAATGACTTGGAAAATGTACTGGTAGATTTTAAAAGTCACAGAGAACATAAGAAACAACTACTACAGTGGCTTGCAAAAGTATTCGGCCCCCTTGAACTTTTCCACATTTTGTCACATTACAGCCACAAACATGAATCAATTTTATTGGAATTCCACGTGAAAGACCAATACAAAGTGGTGTACACGTGAGAAGTGGAACGAAAATCATACATGATTCCAAACATTTTTTACAGATAAATAACTGCAAAGTGGGGTGTGCATAATTATTCATCCCCCTTTGGTCTGAGTGCAGTCAGTTGCCCATAGACATTGCCTGATGAGTGCTAAGGACTAAACAGAGTGCACCTGTGTGTAATCTAATGTCAGTACAAATACAGCTGCTCTGTGACGGCCTCAGAGGTTGTCTAAGAGAATATTGGGAGCAACAACACCATGAAGTCCAAAGAACACACCAGACAGGTCAGGGATAAAGTTATTGAGAAGTTTAAAGCAGGCTTAGGCTACAAAA
>VVHJ01054148.1:4847-19512 GCA_015107715.1 Tylochromis polylepis
AAAAAAAAAAAAAAATATAATAATAATAATAATAATAATAATAATAATAATAAGTGTTCACCATTCTTCCCAATCCTGCACAAATTTGTTGCCATGTCCTTTCATTCATGCCATCTTCTAGCAAGTCTCCATTGATTGTTATTACTCTTCCCTTGCACCGTACGTGGTGTGAAACAGACCTTTGATAGATATGTTACGGCCCGTGTGAAGCGGTTTTTGGATTTGACGTATGGGTTTGGAGAAGATGGAGATGCATTACGGGACTCTTGAGGAGGAAGACTTTTTGTGTTCCTCTCAATGACGCACTTAGGCATCAAACCTGTAGGTTTAGGCCACTGTTCAGAAGGCCAGTTGGCCAAGCGTCTGGGCCGTCTACTCACACTGGCTCGAGGCATGTACCCGTTTAGTTGCATGAAAGGCTGTAAACGTTCAGCCCTCACAGTTTGCCTTTGTGGTTTAGAAAATGAGCCCAGTGTGTTTCTTACTCCATAAGATGCGAGCCCACTCTGAGGTGGATTTCTCAATCTATTGTAATGTGGTTTCTGAAAGGCAGAAAGGAGATTTTGATTGTAGAGGTTTGAATTCTCATCTTTTACTTGGGCTTTAAGGACGAAGGGAACAGCACTGACTTTCTGGTGTCCGAGAACAAAACTCAAGGGTTTGGCGGTAAACATCCAGTGAGCTCTGTCCATCTGTTTTTGCTTAAAATGAGGAATGTGCAGGTGTCGTGGGCTGCTTTGATACCCCATGTGACCTCTACTCCACTGGGGTAAGGGGTCATTAAAGCTTAAAGAGACAGAACCACTTGATGGAGGCCAGTGGATGTTGGGAGCATATTTTACAGTCCTTAACTCTTTGCTCTCAGTGGGTTGACGTGCCTGGACTGAAGCACCTATTCTTGTCTTGTATTTGGGCCAATAATGTGTTTTACTATAGGAATATACAGAAGAGAGGTTTTCTGCAGGTAGGACATCAGTTTGAGTTGCTCTGTGGAAGTCTTTAGTGAGTTCAAAGCTACTGGGTGGTCTCCAGTACCCCATTAAAGGATCTCTACTGTGAGAGGCATGTACTGGTTTTAGGATATCCTTCCAATAAGGTGTTAAATTTGAGGTCTTACTTGAATAGCTGCTGAAATCTTGATGTGGGCTGTTTGCAGGGTTCACAGGGGGTACAGTCACATGTTCACTATAGGAAGAACCCTCCCTGTAAAAGGAGCTGGAGGGAAATTGTGTTTTTTCTGGTGGTTTGTGTCGTTCTGACTCCACACTCACAGATATGTCATCGTTTCCCTGGTGAAAACCATGTGCCAAATTTCTTGAAGCAAGACCTGTGGCTGCTAAATGATCATGTGGGTAGAAAGCGGTGCCCGGCCTAAATTTTTGGTTGTCATAAACACTGGAAGAAATGAGACTTGCAGAGGAGTTGACAGGATCGGGGAAAGAGAGGCGTTTATTTGGTGTTTGGTAGTTGGCACCTTCTTCAATGCGATCGTTATTTTTACTGATGTCACCATAGGCAGCGCCTCCTTTTTCAGGAGTTGATCTATAGTCCATGGATGTTCTGAGATTTTTCATTTTTTCCCGTGCGGTTTCAAAATGTCTACTCGAGTCACTTCCTGGTACTAAGAAGGAACGCTTCATGTTTTCTATAAACTGCTTTAAATGACTCATTGTCGAGAAAGCGACACCCTTCACAGGCGCCTGCGTGTGTCCCCTCACCAAAAGGTCAAAGGGATGGTGAGAACCAGACTGCTCATTTTGCTCTATAAGAGGAGCAGAAGAGGCCCTGTGAAACCAGTCAGGTTGGCTTTGCTTCATCTCAGCAGTAGCATCCTGTCCTTTATCATAAGTAAATGCTTCTGGCTGACGGGAAACAAAGCTTGGCCGTCCAACATTCTCATTGTTTGTATTCAAAGATTGTCCGGAATGAAATCTGCTAGAGGTTTGCGGGCTCTCATACAGATAGTAGCCATCTGCAGTACTGTAACCTATCAGGAAATAAACGTCACATTAAACTCGTGGCCAGTTATGCAAATAAAGAGTACTGAAATTCTTACCTTCTTGAGGAGGAAAGCACAAACAGCTCCACAACAGAGCGCAGAGCCTGAAAAGAAAAAAAAAAAAGATTGAAATATAAATATATAAAAATATAAAAATATAAAAGAACCCAGAATAAAATGACACTTTTATTTACCTGAATAGAAGCGCCATGAGGGTAAGTTCAACCACAGTCTACCTGCAGCAGAACAATGATTAAAGCTACTGACCAGCAAAATAATCACTCATGCTCTGAGTGAAGGCACAGTGGCAGGAAAGGTGCCAGAGGGGATACAAAAGCTTCTCACATTCTGCTGCCACTGATTGCAATCAAGGTTATTGAAAGCAGCTGCTGCTGAGTTAGCTTTCGCAGGACCTCAGACTGGTGGTGCATGGTGAAGTTGTATGTTCTGGTTACATTTTTTTAAACTGAGAAAGAGTGACTCAATTTCGGAGAACCTAAAAACTTTCTCTCACTGTTAATAAGTAATAAGTAGGTAAAGTCATCAGGGCGTTCTGTTTCACTCGCCCAGTCTTTGTCAGTCCAGCTTTAGCTGAAATTATAATCATAATAAACTGTTTTATAAATTATTATTTTTTTGTTACTTGATTCCCATCCTTTGTTAGTTAAGGCTGGCTCCTGACAGCCTGCCTCCCTGTTCGCTGAATTAATGATGAGCTGTGTTTCTTGTTGGGTGACGGGAAGTGGAAGAGGTTCATTGCACAGAGCAAGAGAGATACCCTGGAGCTGACTCTGCAGATGGACTTGACAAAAAAGCATTTTGAGAGGAAGTGCCGGCAGGTTGCACTTACCAAACTGTTGAGCTGGGTCAAATTACACGAGAAGATGAAAGCTGGTAGGTCAACATTTTAGGGTTTCTTTCTGAAAAAATTATACTGAGGTCTGCTGGCTGTTTTTTTGTTTTTTTTTTGTTCTTTTTTCTTGTTCCCTCATGTACAAAGCCAGAGAAAACACTCACTGAGGTTAAGAAATTTGCCAGACTAAAAGTCATTCTCCAGTGCTTTATCCTCCCACTGCCGTGACTCATTTTGTCCCTGTGCACCTTTTTACTTACATTCTTAACTCAGCTGTTATAAACCAAAATTGTATTTGGATTTATGATTGATTGGATTGGTTGGTTGGAGTCGATACTTTTTCCCATGTCTGTGCAGAAATGTATATTTTCTTCAGTTAAAAATGAATGAGCACTCAGCTGTCGCTGAGAAACTGGAGACCCCTGTAAACGCTAGATGGCTTAGCCTTAAGTGTATCACTGCTCCATGGTGTAACGATAGGACTTGAAAGGGACAGAAGACTACTTCAAAACTGAATTAACACTTTTTAAAAATCTTGTGTGTGTGTGAATTTTCCCTGATGTTACAAGTGGGATTTACTGAAATGGACAACAAGCATCAGCAGAGTGAAAAAGGATGTGATGCACTCTCTGTGCTCCCAAGCAGCCTCTTACTGAAGGTAGATTCTCTTACAGCAAGCAGCATTCATGTCTGTTTTCTTTGTATTTAGCCTGGAGTTTGTACACAGAAAGATGATGGCAGGCCTGGTTTTTTCAAGCTGCAACAGCCCCTTGTTCTCTGAGCAGTCAGCGATGAGCTCAGATATCAGTTACATAACTCTTTAAATAGACTCCACTGTAAACATACAGTTCACTCTCTTTGAGGGTATTTGATTAAAGTCACTTGCAGATAATTTTCTTTTACTCTAAATGCATAACTGAGTGTGCGTGTGTATATACACTTACAGGCCACTTTATTAGGTACACCTGCTCAACTATCTGTTAATGCAAATATCTCACATGGCAGCAACTCTGTGCATTTAGGCATGTAGACATGGTCAGGGCTGAAATTCAAACCGAGCATCAGAATGGGGAAGAAAGGCAATTTAAATGACTTTGACTGTGGTATGTTTATGGTGCCACACAGGATAGTCTGAGCATTTCAGGAACTGCTCATGCACTGCGATTTTCCCACGCAATCATCTCTAAGGTTTACAGAGAAAGGTCCAAAAAAGAGAAAATATCCAGCGTGCAGTAGTTCTCTGTGGGGGTGGGGGGATGTTTTGTTCGTGCCAGAGGTCAGAGGAGACTGGCCAGACTGTTTTGAGCTAATAGGAAGGCAGGAGTATCTCAAACAACCACTCATTACAACCAAGTTAAGCAGAAAAGCAACTCTGAATGCACAACACATGGAACCTTACAGCAGATGATCAGGTGCCACTCCTGTAAGCTAGCTAGGAAGCTGAGGCTGCAGTTTGCACAGCTGTTGGCTGTGCTGAGTCTCAATTTCTTCTGCAACACTGACTGCTCAGGCTGCGGCTGCTGCTTGGTACACTCTCTGTACTAACACAGCACAGTTTAAACACCACAGCCTACCTGGGTATTGTTGCTCACCGTCCCTTTATGACCACAGTGTACCTATCTTCTGATGGCTGCTTCCAGCAGGACAACACACCACATCATCATGTTCATGAAACCAGTTTGAGATGTGTTCACTGTGCAGCGTCTTTTGGGATGTAGTGGAACATGATGTTTCCAGCATTAAGAATATCTTGAAGGGGAAAAGGGGTATAAGCAAGGTGTACCTAATAAACTGACCTGTGAGTCCATGTATGCATATATGTAACTGTAGGAATACTTTCTATAAGTATAGCCAGTCGCCAACTCTGACTGCACTCGCCAATTAAAGTGTCTGTTTGTGTGGAATTTGTTTCTGTCCTCTGTCGATGAACAGTGTTTCAGCATGACTATGTTTGGCTTCGGGCGCTTGTTCACATCTGCAGCCATAAAAAACAGGGCAGAGGTGCCAGCAGACCCAACAACATCAAACAGATGGCAAGGAAGTTGTATTTACAAATCTGTGGATTTCCATCAAAAATGCTGCCTAAATCCTATATCCACATTTGTATATTATCAAAAATATTGTTTTTATTTTAAGTATGCTTCAATGTTTGGTTGAAAGTTTCCAGACCTAACTGTAATATATCATCACCTCATGGCAACAACATGATAAACCAGAGTTTTACTGTAACTCCCTTTAAGTATTCAGAGAAAAGTCAAGTGTCATTTGTCTGCTGCTTTTCCATGTGATCAAAAAATTTATGATTTATTTGTGATTTTAATCCTCAGATCTTTCAGTACTTAGAATTGCAAGACCTGCTAAACTGTGCTGAAGTATGCTGCACATGGAAATCTATCATCCAGTCGGGTGTGTTGTGGAGTCAGGTCTGCACTGAGAGATTACTACTTGTGTTTAATTTATGATGCTGTTAAAAAGGTTTTACTTTAAATAGCAAGAGTCTGAATGTCCCCTAATTGTTGCTCTTACTAGATCAACTTATCTGTGGCCAAAGACTGGATAACAGACAGCACAGTGAAGAAAATTCTTCAGAGTTACCGCTTATTTGTGACCCATCTTAACCTGCGTGGCTGCACGTCCCTGCAGTGGCCCAGCCTGAGATTTGTCAGTAAGTTTTCTTTGCTGGATTTAAGGTGGTTTATATGCAGGTGTGCAATGATCAATGCAATTATTATTATTATTATTATTATTATTATTATAACCATAATAATAATGAGTCAGACTAATCAAAATGTTGATCTTTATATATTTGAATTAAAAACACAACACCGATAACACATAAAACCAACAAAAAAGATTTTTCATCTGATGCAGACTTTTGCTTTACAAATTAAAAAACAGGTTAATGAAGACAAAAACAAACAGCCTTTAAGGGTCATATTTTCACTTGAGTCAGGACAATCTGATGATCTGGTATTTCTGTGGCACCCTCAAGGCGCTCGGCTCCAGCTCATCCTCCTCCAGCTCTCCCTGTGCTTCCATCAGTGTGTTCCAGAGCTTTGGGTCCGTCTGGTCTTGATCTGGCCTGCTTTGCTGTCTGTCCTTTGGACACTCTCTGTTGTAAGATTGCACATACTCCTCCACGCTCTCCCCAGCATATTCAAAAGGAGAGTGGCACACCAGGCCTGAAGGACTCACTCCTGGATGGAGACTTAGCCAGTAAACCATGTATTGGATGCTGAAAAAAGGCAGGCAGTTTTTAGTTAACTCATCAGCATTTAACTTTGAAAAAAGGTACTTATAAAAATTAGAGCAGAGGAACCCACCTGTAGTCACACACCCAGAGGTTTCCTTCCAGTTTTAAATGTAACAGGAAGTAGAGGTCTTCAAGAACCCCGTACTGGACAAACTTCAGGTGGTTGTTTGACAAGTCCAGCTCCTGGAGATGCAAGAGCCCAGTCAGAGAACCTGAGAGCGAGAGAGAGAAAGCAGAGGTGCGTGGGCACAGCCTCTGTTAGTTTCTTGACTCTCTCAGTATAAATATATGAAGAGCAAAAGCAGTGCAATCAAACTTTAATATAAATGCTCAGCCTGCCTTCGGTGTGTGTCTGAATAACTTCAGCACACTTAGAGGGTTGAAGACAAAGTGATAAGCTTTCCCCACCATAAATTAAATTATTACGGTATACAGAACGATGGCAGAACGCCCGCCGTCTCTGAAAACACAAAATGGGAAACAGAAGGCGGCAGGAGTTGTATAACTGTTCTTAACCTTTTGACTTTGCATATCCATGTGGTATCCATCACATAAAGAAAGTGGCGTATACATATTTGCAGTTGTGCATGTGGATACAAACCTACAGAGCGCTGTACATACTGGTAGTCCCTGATTATTATAAAATGGGTAATAATAGCACACTTACCTTTGTCAAGGTGCTCCATGTTGTTATTGCTGAGATTAAGGGTTCTGAGGCTCTTCGCAGCATGAAAGTCTCTGGCTTTGAGGTGACTGATTGAATTATGCGACAGGTCGATGTGGACAACGTTGTCAGGGATACCTGAGGGCACCTCAGTTAAACCTGAGCATAAATAAATGCAGAAAAAGCGTTATCCACGTGTTCAGTTCATGTTACATGCTACATGGATTTTTCATGTATTCAATTCAAATTGGTCAAACCAAAGAGTGCTCCGAGAAATCGGCACGTGTTCCACTACTGGATGATTAGTAACTAAAATGTAGCGCAGAGACAAATTGGAGTTCTGTTTCTATCCAGAAAATGAGTTAAACACTAAAATCCAGGCTTCAGGCCAGCAGGATGATAGTAGTACATCTGATTTAGTCCATTTTTGGACGCACTACAAATGTTTTTCTGTTTTTAATAGGCCTGTTCTCATAAATGAGCCAGATGTTGGCTTTCTTTTCAAATTTATAAGGTGACAGACTCCTATAAAGTGATAACATAAGAGGTTAAGTAAGCACACATTTGCAAAACCACACGTGCGTGTTTGCTTGTTTTATGTCAGGCTGTAAAAATTCTTTGAGTTGTTTAGTCATTCCAGGCAAGCAACAGCAATATTTAATCATGAGCTTATGCGCTCCCTGACAGTCGCAGGTATTTTTCCTAACCCCTCTCTTACATAACAAAAACACATGTGATAAACCTCTCAGAAAATGGCTCAGAGGAGAGGAGGGTAGAGTGCAGAGAGCTTGCCTCGGTTACTGCAGTCCATCCGTATTTGGGGGTAGTGGTAGGTGAAGCAGACTGTTGTAGCATCTGGTTTGCTTCGAATTGAACTGGGCTCTAAAACGCCTGTGTGACCCGTTTCATCACTCTGTTGGTTGTTGGTTGAGTCTAGTTCTTTACAGAGTAACTCAGGATCAACCTGTTTCAACTTCATGTTTTTTAACCAGATGGGCTCGGCACACCTAGCAGAGGGGACATTCGGAGACTCAGTAATGACTTAAAAAGATCACACTACACTGAGTTTTGTTGGAATCACTTACCTGGCGTGGGTTCCTAGATAACGGTTACTCGGCACCTGAAGAGTGCGTACAAGACTATCCATTGGGCAGAGACAGTTCCAGGGGTTATCATATAAATGCAAGTAGCCAAGGTTTGGCATGGGGATGAGAGCCTCCTCACCAAGTGTTTGGATGCGGTTGTGCTGAAGCAGCAGGGTGGTAAGCTTTGTCAGACCCTGGAAGGCCCCTTCCTCCACTAGAGAGATCTGGTTCTGCTGCAGGTCCAGACTATCTAAATTCTCGTATCCGAGGAAGGCTCCATCATGAAGGACTTTAATTCGGTTGCGGGCTAGAAGGAGGTGCTTGGGTTCGTTGGACCAGGTGTTTGCGGTGGGAATAGAGGAGAGACGTCGGTCTTGGCAGTCTACAAAGACCTGTCCAGATTCTGTTGACTCTAAACAGTTGGGTGACACAAGACCAGACGGGCCTGACCTGCTGTGACGGCGAGGACCTCTTGCCCTGACCCTGACGATTCAAACACAAACAGCTGATTAATCAGTGAAAAATGGGCCGCAGAAATTAAATTAAATTAAATGTAGGAGTAATCCACACCTGTCCCGTGTGAGTTTGTCCCTTGCTCCTCTGAGGCCTCTGCCCTTTCCTGGTTTTTTCATCTCGATGGATGGGAGCAGCAGGAGGAAAAGGCAGAATAAGACGAAAGGGGGAATCGCACGCATCGTGAACCCTGCAGGTGGGGGGGGGGTGTCGTCTTTTCAGCAAGATGAACTGGAGCCAAATCAGTTTCTGATGAAAGTTTTCAAACTGGCAAACGGAAACAACAGGTCAAAGGGCAAATGTGTTATTGTTGATTGTACGCAGGAGCTGTCGTCCCTGCAGAAGTGAGAGGTAACTCACCAATCAGGTATAACATTATGAGCACTCACAGGTGAAGTGAATAACACTTATCTCTGTTAGGGAGTGAATGAACATTTTGTCCTCAAAGTTGGTGTAAGAAGCAGGAAAAATGAGCAAGTGTGAGGATCTGAGCAAGGTTGACGAGGGCCAAATTATGATGACCAGAACATCTCCAAAACTGCAGCTCCAGCTTCCTGGTCTTCAGTCGTCACTACCTATCAAAAGTGTTTCAAGGAACGAACATGGGAGGCCGAGGCTCACTGATCCTCGTGGGGAGCGAGGGCTGGCCTGTGTGGTCCGATCCAGCAGACAAGCTACTTCAGCTCAAACTGCTGGAAAAGTTGGCATCCTGATAGAAAGGTGTCAGAATACACAGTCCATTGCAGTTTGTTCCATATGGGCTGCCCAAAAATAAACTAGTCAGGGTGCTCGTGCTGACCCCTGTCCAAAAATGAGAGCACCAACAATGGGTACATGAGTATCAGAACTGGACCACAGAGCAATGGAAAAAGGTGTTCTGGTCTGATGAATCATGTTTTCTTATAAATCATATGGTTGGCCGGGTGCAGGTGTGTCGCTTACTTGGAGAACACCTGGCACCAGGATGCACCGTAGGAAGAAGGCAAGCTGGTGGAGGCAGTGTTATGCTTTGGGCAATGTTCTGCTGGGAAACGTTGGGTCCTGCCATCCATGTTGATATTACTTTGACATGTACCCACCTACCTATTTATTGCTGCAGACCATGTACACCCTTTCATGGAAACGGTACTCCCTGATGGCTGTGCTCTTTCAGCAGGATAATGCACCCTGTCACAAAGCAAAAATGGTTCAGGAACTGTTTGAAGAGCACAACGATGAATTTAAGTTGTTGACTTGGTCTCCAAATTCCCCAAGTCTCAATCCAATTGAACATCTGTGGGATGTGCTGAACAAACAAGTCAAATCCATGGCTCCCCCAACTCAAAACTTACAGGACTTAAAGGATTTGTTGCTAACATCTTAGTGTGTGATACCACAGAAACAATTTCAGGGGTCTGGTAGAGTCCGTGTCTCGATGGTCAGGGATGTTTTGACAGCAACCAACACAATATTAGGCAGGTGGTCATAATGTCATTCCTGATTGGTCTATGTACAGCTTTAAAATGCAGTGGATTACTATGACAATACTTGTTCATTCATTAAGAAACAGTCATAAAGTATTTCAAAAAATATCCAGCATGGTACAAGTAAACATGTATCTGCTCTATACTGCTTACTGTTTTATTGCAGGTGAATGCAGAAACCTGCAGGAGCTCAATGTGTCTGAGTGCTTTAATTTTACAGTAAGTGAACATGTTAACAGTGAACATTTTAAAGCTACAGAAAAATGCATCTTGCTTTTATATGTGCACATTTTTAGTACATTTACAGTTTTCTAAAGTTTGACAGCTAAACCTTGATAAAACCCTGATTCTAATTGGTTTAATTCACCGATAAATAAATAGGCGATGGTCAGTTTTCCAAACATAGATTCTAGTAACAGGATCCTTCCTGGTTGGATGTGAAGTAACATTTGAATATCTTCTTTTGCAGGATATGATGGTCCAGAGAATTTTGGAGGGCTGTCCCTGCCTGCTCTACTTGAACCTTTCTTGCACCCTCTTGACAAACAAGACTCTACAAGAGCTGTCCAGGTAGGTCTCCATTTGTGGTAAAACCATCAGTGATTTAGGCTTTGTCACCAGAATAGATTTATGCTATAAACGGTGTATCAGTGTGCATAATGTTTCTTTCTGTTGGCATCCTGCCCCTCAGGTTCCAGAATTATCTACATGTCTGTTTGTCCAGTTGGAGCCCACAGCTGGCTTGTATTTCATGTCAGAAATGAATGCAGTCTGTGCCAGCAAAATGATTTAGAGAAACAGATGCTACACTGTATAATTGTATGACAGGGTGATTGATTTCCACATTTCCATGATGTTGTTGCTCTCTCACAGCTTGTAGTATTATGCAGTGCTCTCTGACTCACATTTTCCCACATAATAATGTGAGGATGCTCACCTTTAATTCAAAATGATATGTTCCTTTTTTATGCCAAGTCTTTCTTTTCAAATGTAACTTTTTTTGTGTGCTAAAAACAACCAACCAAACAACCAACTATGATCTGTGCAAGGCTCATTAACACAAATAATTTGCCATCATCATTTCTTACATCTAACAGGAACTGCCTGAGCCTTCAGTACCTGAGTCTGGCCTACTGCGATAGATTCACAGACGAAGGTTTTCTGTACCTGACCACAGGGAAGGGCTGCCACAATCTCATCCACCTCAACTTGTCCGGCTGCACTCAGGTCAGTTGATGTGTTTCTCTCAGCTGCTCCACTCAAATTCAGCTGAAAACCGCAAACGGCTTTTGACCTCCTCAGTCTGTCTTGAACAAATCCAGTCACTCGTGTGTTTGCACGTGTTCGCTCTGGTTTCTGGCGTTGCTGGGGTTTGCACTCGGTGAGAGCTCAGAGCGAATGAGCAGATATCTGAAGTTCAGGGAAAGGAAAAGGCAGCTGTGGCCAAGCAGAGGTTTGGGTTGGCCCACCCACTCAGCATGTGTACACTCTGTAACATAACCCACGTTCTACAACACGCATTCTCAGACACTCTTCTGAGAATGTGTATTAGTTTGCTTCCGGATGTATAGTTTTATGGGGCCCTGAAAATTCTGCGAATGAGGAAAAGTGCATCCAGAAGACTGATTAAGATTTTGAAATAGACACAGATTTTCCCCTCTCCTCCTAGCTGACCGTGAATGGGTTCAGATATATTTCTGCTGGATGTCCTGCACTTGAAGCGATTGTGATCAACGACATGCTCACGCTGTCAGATAGCTGCGTCCTGGTGAGTGTACTAATTACACATTTTGCTCTTAAATCATGGCACATGAATGTGTCTTGTCACCTAGTGCACAATTCTTTGTACCCACACCATTAACCCCATCTTGCTGTTCTCTAACAGGCCCTCCTTACCAGATGTCACTGCTTGTCTGCTATCTCTCTGCTGGATGCACCGCATCTTTCCGATATCACTTTCAAAGCTGTTGCTGAAGCAGCCAAACTGAAGTCTTTCAGCATAGAGGGTGCGATCACATCCTTCATTTCAATGCACGTACAGTGGGGGAAATAATTATTTGATCCCCTGCTGAATTTGTAAGTTTGCGGCTTACGAAGAAATGATCAGTCTTTAAATTTTATGGTAGTTTCATTTAAAAGGAGAGACAGAATAGCAAAGAAAAATCCAGACAAAACACATTACTTCAAAGTTATAAATTGATTTAAATGCCATTGAATGAAATAAGTATTTGAAGAATTCATGATTCCACAGATTGGTTGTGTGCCCAAGTTGCACACAGATTTCAGTCAGTCAAACAAAGATACTACTGAGCTCAACTCATTATATATACAAAGCACACCTGTCCACAGAATCAGTTTCTTCCATTCCAACCTCTCCACCATCATAGACGTGACCAAAGAGCTGTCACAGGACATCAGGGGCAAGATAGTAGACCTGTGCAAGTCTGGAATGAGGTACAAGACCATCAGCAAGAAGCTTGGTGAGAAACTGTTAGTGCAATTATTCAGAAATAGAAGAAATATAAAATGATCATCACTCGTCCTTGATCTGGTGCTCCATCCAAGATGTTGCCTCATAGGGTGAAGATGATCATGAGGAAGGTGGTGGATCAGCACAAAACTACACAGGAGGAGCTTGTTAATCAGCTTGGTAATAGACTATGCCATAATGGATTGAACCCACATGGTCCCCCTGCTCAAGAAGCCACATGTAAGTTTGCCAGTGAACATCTAAATGATTCAGAGAAGGCTTGGGAGAAAGTGCTGTGGTCAGATGAAACTATAATCAAGCTTTTTGGTATTAACTCAACCCGCTATATTTGAACGAAGAGAAATACTGAGTATGACCCAAAAAATACCATCCCGACAGTCGAGCATGGACATGGAAACATTATCCTTTGGGACTGTTTTTTTTTCTGATACGGGAACAGGACACTTCACCGCACTGAGGGGCCAATGGATGGGGCCATGTACAGTAAAATCTTGGGGAGAACCTCCTTCCCTCAGCCAGAACATTAAAGATGGGTCTTCCAGCGTGACAATGACCCAAAACACACCACCAGAAGCACATTAAGGTCATGGAGTGGCCTAGTCAGTCTTCAGACCTCAGTCCTAGAGAAGATCCATGAAGGGGACTTGAAGCTTCGAGTGCCCAAGCAGAGGCCAAGAAACTGAGGAGTCGTCGGCCGAAATCTCTCCTGAGATGTGTCCTAACCTGGTGACCTGCCTGTGCCTGCCAACACAGGTTTCTCCACCAAGTACTAAGTCATGTTTTACTTGGGGTGCAAATACTCGTTTCACTCGATGACATCCAAATCAATTTAGAACTTTTATGTAATGTATTTTGTGGTTGATTTCTGTCTTTTTCCATTAAAATGGAAAAACAATAAAAAAAATTAGAGGCTGTTCATTTTTCTATAAGTGAGCAAACTTAAAATTTCAGCAGGGCATCAAATAATTATTTCCCCACTGTGTGAAGTGATTTAATACTGCTCCAGTTATTCTCCAGTATGTTGTACACAATGCTTGTGCGTTAGGCAACTACCAGCTCACAGACTTCAGCTGGAACGCCCTGTGCAGAAGCTCACAAGGTCTCCGCAGGCTCCACGCTGTAGAATGCCCCAGAATGACTGACGCAAGCCTCAAATCTGTAGCCTCCCTCCAGCATCTCCAGTATCTTGACATCTCGTATTGCAACAGGTGTGTGCTCGTTTGTGACGACCGAAGTCTCACTTTTCATACCTTTTCTTTACATTTCTCTAAATAATGTGTTTCAGGGTGACTGATGTTGGGGTGCAGTATTTGACTAAAGGCTCCTCAGCCACTGAACTGCAAGAACTGAATGTCAGTCACTGCAGTCACATCACTGACATCTCTGTCATGAGGATTGCACAAAGGTACACACAGTTAGACCTCCGATTATATAACAGTTATTTCCCAGAATCGAGCCCAAGTACTATCATAAAGCAGCTTTTGTTTGCTGTGTGTCCAACTTGTTAGGTTGTGTAAACTTCTCCATCTCAATCTGAGTTACTGCGAGAGGCTGACGGACTCGGCTGTGGAGTGGCTTGGAGGGAGCTCTCTCTGCTCACTTGACCTCAGCGGCTGCAACATCCAGGATCAAGTACTGTTAGCATGTTTGCTCTTGCTTTCACGCATTCCTGAAGACGAGTGGCCAATTTGAAGAACAGCCTGTAACCTAGGTGTTTGCATTTTTAGGGGCTGGCTACTCTTGAGGGAATTCCCTTGAGGAAATTGGTTATTGCCAAGTGCTTCTCTGTCACAGACGCTGGAATTAAGGTGCATATTTATCTGGAATTTCAGCCAACTGTTCAGCATCCAAGTTTTCTTCTTACCCCATTGTTTTGTAACATCGACAACTGATGGGAATTACACTTGTGTCCAAACTGTTTCCTGGAAAAATGGTTTTAAAAAATGAGAGCTTTCTCTTTTTTTCACAGCTGTTTCAATGAATCTTTTGCTTCCAACAAGCGCATAAAAACACCATTGTAGAAATGATTTCCAATTTCCTCCATGTTTAGTCCTCATTTATTTTCTAATCAGTAACACTTCATCACACATCTCTCGTTTTCTTTGTTTCTCACAATGAGCAGAAGCTGTGCAAGAATGTGACAGACCTGGAACATGTTGATATCTCTCATTGTGTGGCTCTGTCTGATGCAGCCGTCAGGGCCTTTTCGTTTTACTGCAGAGGCCTAGTGGCACTGCGGATGGTCGGCTGTTTTAAGGTATACATACGCACATTACCAAGGAATTTAAATGTTATCTTGCTGAAGGAAGTGCCTCTTTTTTTTTTTTTTTTCTTGTCATTTCAT
>VVHJ01054148.1:19532-32503 GCA_015107715.1 Tylochromis polylepis
CATGCCATCTTTTTCATTTTCTGCCACCCTGCCTCAGATGACCGATATGGCAGTGCAGTATCTGACAAGTGGATCTCAGTACTTGCGAGAGCTTGATGTGAGTGGCTGTGTTCGTCTCACAGATCTTACACTTCGGTACTTAGAAAGAATTTGTCCTCCACTCAGCTCCATCACGATGGCCTGCTGCAGCGGCATCTCGAGGTACGGCATGCTGTTAAAAGTGCACGGCAAAGCTAAACTCCTGCCCAAAAGTTTCACTAATCGATGAGGGTGTGTTTCCTCAGGGCAGCCGCCTCAAAACTTCAGCTACGTGTGCCATACTGGGAGCACAGCAACGACACCCCTCCATACTGGTTTGGATACAACATGGGACAAATGGGGCATCCGGTCACAAAACCCACCAAGTGATCGAGTGATGATGCATGAGAAGTGGCAAGGCAGTAATCAGTAATGACAACTGCAAGAAGTCCATGGAGGAAATAAACACACAGAGTTTTACCTGTGTGGGCTTTCTGGTCCGTACCTGTCAGGATGGAAGCCTACAACACAAAATTTTACCTGCCTTGCTGACACATTTCATCGGTTTCCAACAGCACAGTTGAAGTGGTGTACTAGTTTACTTCGGGAGTCAGTTTGCAGTCCTTCTATTGTTTATCTATTAATAATATAGCAAACTTTTCTCACTGGAAATCACATTTATATGCACAGTTTCTCATGGACTTGATGTAGTGGGCCATCACTGGGCTGCAAGGACTGAATTCAAAGTTTGTTTCAAACTCAGAAATGACTCAACATAACCTTTGGAACAGGGGTGTCAAACTTAAATGAGCTGTGGGCCACTGCTGGCACTGTCATCTCATTGGAGGGCCACTTTAGTGTTCAAGTAGTACAAAAACCAAACAAACAAGAAAACACCCACAAATATTTCCAAAAATGTAGTGTTTTGTTTGTTTTTTAATTTCAAATATTGTATAACAAAACAAAACTGCAAACGTGAATGCAATTTTTTTTTTCTCACTCTTAACTGAAGCCTTTCATTGAACTACCAAATAAACAAATTGGTACTCTCTTTCTGGCCAGACACGTGGCAGCACTTCTGCTATCATTTTGATCATATTTAACAAAATTAAAATGCAGACATAAGCGTGCACATTAGTTTTTGACTGCCAGTGAAAATTGTTTTCTTTACAAATAACTCTCTCACTGAGCTAACACAGCCAGTCCCTCGACGTGTTTGTGCTTCCTGCTCATATTGCCTTCATATTAAATAATGTTTTGCTTTTTAAAGAACTTATTTTAACATTGCACTCAACAACAAACAAATCCTCCCTAACAAAAAAAAGTAACTTCAAGGGCCAAATCGCATTATATTTCTTCACGTCAATATACGTGATATATACGCAAGTAGGGGTGACGTGGGCTTCGAGTGGCCCCCGGGCCGCGAGTTTGAGACCCCTGCTTTAGAAGTTTACTGCTCCAGTTTTGTGTGATGTACGTTATATCCCATAGATGGCGAAGCTTTTTTCTACTGCTCCCTTATTCCCATTTGATTTTCTTTTAACAGCCGATGTCCTTCCTGACACAACTCCAAAGGGATTTGGAGTGGACCACACTATAGAGTCACTACTCAATTTGAATTTAATGGCAGAAAAGCATCTCATATTTGACAGAGTGCCATTTGTACCACTGTGTAGCATCGCCTCTTCTTTTAACAACAGTCTGTAAATGTCTCGGAACTGAGGAGACCAGCTGCTGGACGTCTGGGAGAGGAATGTTGTCCCATTCTTGACTGATATAGGATTCTGGCTGCTCAGCACTGCTGGGTCTGATGATGATGATGATGCACCAACTGTTTTTAATCGGTGAAAAGTCTGGACTTTAGGCCAGTTCAGCACTTTTCTACTATGAAGTCATGCTGTTCTAATAGATGCAGAATGCGATTTAAACTTGTCTTACTGAAATTTGTACGTTCTTCCAGAAAATGGACGGCGGCGTATGTTGCTCTAAAACCTGTATGTACCTTTCAGCGTTGATGGTACAGTACTTTTCCATGTGCGAGCTGCTATTAGTCACTAATGAACCCTTATTAACCCTTATGTTAAAGATTTTGAACTAAGCACTGACAACAAGCCAGATGGTTGCTCTCCTCTTTAGTTCAGAGGATATAGCATCCAAAAGTTTTTAAAAACGATTCCAAATTTCAATTTGTCTGACCACAGAACAGTTTTTCACTTTGCCTCAGTCCATTTTTGATGGGCTTTGGTCCAAAGAAGACGGTGGGATTTCTGTTTTATGTTCACGATAGAGCTTTAACCTGCATTTTGGGTGGCACTGCAAACTATGTTCTGTTTCTGGAAGGGTTCCTGAGCCCACGTACTGATTTTCATGACCGAATCGTGTCTGGTTTTTAATGCAGTGCTTTCCGAGAGCCCGAAGACCACACGCAGCCAGTATCGATTTTTGGCCTTGTCCTTTGCGCAACAGAGATTTCTCCAGATTCTCTTTATGATATTCAAAATATTCACAATTTTATGTTCAGGAACATTATTCTAAAATCATTCCACAATTTGCAGATTGGTAAACCTCTGCACATGTTTACTTCTGGGAAACTGCCTAAGATGTTGTTCTTATACGCCATCATGCTGCTGACTTGCTGCCAGTGAACCTAATCAGCTGCAAAATTCTGTTTTAAAGTAAAATTTCCAAATATGTGACTCTATAATTAATTAGAGCTGAACACAAAGGTAACAGTGGAGAGGTGTGAAGTATTCAACGGTGCTTTCATAGTTTGAGGTGTCCAGTAGCATTCGGTAAACTTGGACAAAAAAATGAGCAAACCTTTTTTTTTTTTTTCTTTTAAACATCCAAAACACTCCGGTTTGTTGCACACATAATCTCAGTGCAGTCTGTATGTACAGTGGCTTTTACACACATAGAACATTTGTAATATACTTCAGATTATAATGCAGTATATCCTGAGAAAAGAGTTTGTGGCGGGGCGTGGCTTGCGGTGCCGTGCGGTGGAGATGGCTTCACCTGTACGGCATCAGCAATCACGCCTCGCCAGCCATAAAATGGGTCCTGTTCAACCTGATGTTGTTGTTGTTGTTGTTGGTGTTATGTGCGGCTGGCAGCGGGAGAGCTGCAGCCGGTGTCTGTGTAGCAGCAACCGCGTGAAGTGTGTGTGATTAATAAAAGTATGTGGAACAACATGCCCGTGTCCTGGGGTCTGCCTTCAGTCCGTCACAGAGTTAAATTAGCATTCGGTCTCTTAAAGCTGCAGTAAAGTTTGGCTCTTTCTTGTAATTTTTTAAGTCCCAGTTCTGCAATCCATCATTATGATTCTAGGAAAAAACGGGACACTCAGCTGACTAGCCTCCGGGACTCAAACCAGCTTTGTACGGTCAGTCTGATGGAGCCTCTGTCTGCTTGAGCTTTAACCCACTGATTAGCCGGAGACTCTACATTCATGTAGCCTGAAAGAAACACAGAACAGGGCACATAAAAGTAGGAGGCAAACAAAGCAGAAGCAGATTATGGACAGAATTTTGTGTATGTATTTACTTGTTTTAGGATATGGCACATTAACCGTGCCACAGGGAAGAGTTATAATGAAGGTTAAGAGCTTACCAGTAACTGTGGTGTGGCCTTCAGACGTGTTGTTTTCTACTCCATGCAGAACAACCTCTGGGCTGATTTCCACCGACGTCCCACAAAGCTTCACCCCCGCTCTTAATGAGGACGGCACACGCACACTCACCGTTCCTACGTAAGACACAGAATGAAGGAGAAAAACAATATGACTCAAAAGACGTAACAAAGAAAGTTGTGTCGAATAAAGACAAAGTTCTTCTTCTAATGTGTGTTTACCTTGCTGACTGTGAAGCTCAGCACTGCCACCATCTCCCACATAGACATCAATGCCTCCGCTGTCAGAGGAAACCTTCAGGAAGCTATTTGAACCATCTGAAAAAGCAAAGCAAAGCCTCGGGTGTTTTGTTTTCCTTCCACTGACGGAGACCATATAAAGGGCGCTGTGCAGTCAGCCTGCTCACCTATAACTGTATCTCCACGCATGTTCTTCACAGTAGTCTCACCTTTAATTAATGAAAGCACATAGTCAGGATTAACTAATGATAACGCTTATAAGACCGCACATATCACAAGCCTGCAGCTCTGAGTCAACAAGGTAATTGTTTCCATGCATGTGTTGGAGTCTGAAGCTCATCATTATCAGGAAGAAAAGGAAAATTCTGCATCAATGGTGCATTTTCCTTACTACACATCATAAAGTTCCATGTCCTTCTGATCTCATCTTCACTTTAAAGAATTAGTCTTCTTAAAACTACATTGTTTCATAGCTTTTCAGAAACGAGTAACAAGCTGAGAGAGTTCTGATAAATTACAACCACATTGCAGTTAAATCACCTCTGATCCAAGCCCGGGATTCCTGACATACCAAAGTCCTGCTTTACCAAGCAAGTAACATAAAGCAGCTGTGTACAAAATGTACTGTAATGTAATATAATGTACAAAAAAAACAACCTCTTTGTGCAGATTTGTCCATTTTGTGTTATGTTAGATTATTATTGCCTGTGTGTTAACCTGCCAACAGTATTTTAATACTGAAGTTGGTTGTATTTGTTCCAATTTCGCACACTGTTGGGATCGATGGCTGTCAGTAAGATCTTGATTTGGCAGATATTTTTATCCACTGGCAAAAAAAAATGTTGTTTTTAATGAAAAACTAAACTATTATAATCCACACAATCTAATGTGTAGTAGAGTCAAAATATTTAATTGCTTATTGGCTCACTTTGCATTGGACTCTGGCTGTCGTAATAACTACACAAGTAGTTTCATTAAGATGCAAGTTTTTATTAAAAATGAATGATGGATGCTCGCTTTTGCTCACCGTGTACGTGCCCTAGGTTCACTCTCCCCGAACGGGAGGAGATGCAGGTGGACTCCGCGTAAATGGCTTTGACCTTCAGAGGGCCGTGCTCTGTTGACACATTCATCTTGGTGCCTTGGAGCTTCTTGACATCCACTGCCTGTAAACGTACAACTGATCACTACTCAGAGATGTACACGATGTATAATCTCAGCTTTTTTCATGTTGTTTGTTTTAAGTAATAGCCTCAAATCAAAAAAGGAAAACATGAAACTCAACACTGCTAACGCATATTTCAGGGTACTGCTGCCCCCTAATGACTACTGAGTATAAGGACCAACACGTAGTAATAACAGTGTCATCCTTACACTGTCTCCGCCGGTGCTGATGACCACGTTGCCATTGATTGTGCCCACACCTGTAACATGCCCTTCGTGGGATTGCACCTCAACCTGATGAGCCTGAGATAAGACAGGAAAGGATGAGAAAGGGCGCTCTTTTCAGGATGCTCACAGTTTGCATAGAGAAGACATGATTTGAAATAACAGCAAAGGAAAAACTGACACTGAACAAAGGTGGTGGCCTACAACACAAACTACCAGCCACCTGTGATCCAGTCTTGAGACGTCTTTCCAACAACTTGTATCTTGACCCGTGAGACCTTAGTAACTCACATAACAGGGTGGGTCGACAACTTTCAGGACTACCTCCAAAGGGTGTAACTTCAGGTATTTTACAGTAAAAGATACAAATTATATACTGTGAGCCATTTTAAGTAGTACATTAGTAATTTAAGTAGTGCATAATTTCCAGGATTGTTGAGAAAACAAAACAGTCCTCATCACATATTTTATACGTAATATAAGAGGACAGCTGAATAGTGGACCATGCATGATGCACATCAGTATAATGGATCATGCAAAATGTAAAAAGGCAAGGTGAAGCCACTACAATATAACGGTGCAGTGCATTTACAGCGTAAGATGGGGAAATTTTGTTTGTCTTTTCACTAAAATACCCAGAAACTACAAATTACTTAAAATTGCTTAGAGTATAATTATTTCTTTGTTCCTGTAAAAACTCGAATTACCAACCAAGTCTTTGCAGGTAAATATAACTGCATCGTAAATTCAGGGAAAATACATGGAAATTCCATTTAATTCCAGGGGAATTACAACCTGATTCACAGGCCAGTGAAGAAGTCCACTTGCCTTCAGCTCAAGTGTTTAAGGATCAGCAGTCATCGTCAGTAAATGTTTTGATAGATGAAGGTCAGGGCTGAGCTGTTTTAGCAGAGGAGTGTGTGGTTTGGCGTTGTGTTCGTAAAATAAGCAAGCCTGAGATTAAGCCTGACATAGTGTGGGTAAATTACTCCAAACAGTAGGACCGAGTAATTGTAGGCCTGGCATGTGTTGCCAATACCCACCTTGACAGAGTGCAGCAGGCAGTTCCCCTTTTCTGTTCGCACCTTGCAGATATCACACTCCATGTTCTTAACTTGCACGCTGCCCTTTCCTTGAGTAGTAATGAAGAGATCTGACAAAAGTTCACATACAGAAATTATTCAAAGACGCAGAGAGCAGAATCACTTTAGTCTGGATGCCTGTGTCATAGACACACTCACTGCTTTTGATGGGTGCAGACATTTCGATGGACACGTCGCTGTCCACCGTCTCAGCGGATATTAGGAGCTCTTTGCTCCGGTCATCATAGTGGACCTTTAACCGGTCCAGACTGACTTTCTGCTCCTTGTCTGGCCCGTGGACTGTTATGAAGGCTCGGTCAGCCTCAGGGTAGGTGTGCGGGTCCAGCGGGTGGATGGATATGCTGCAGCCTATCTGTGCGCGCACCGTGGTGAAGGGGCTCACCGCCAGATCCCACCGCCTCAGAGGCTGTTTCACCTCTTCATGAGCAGGAGACTTTAGGGGGGCAGAGGACGAGAGAGAGCGTGGAGTGTGCAGAGGACACCGTGTAGGTGTGAGAGTCTTGGGGCTGACCGTCAGGGACCAGCAGCGGAGAAGCCCGGCAGACACCCGCTGACCTGCTGACCCCCAAAACATCTCGGTAAATCAGCTAATCCACACCTGACTGCAGCCACAACACCCACTATAAACACGCTGCCATTCACTCAACATCTGCACGAGCACGGCTTCAAGACAAAACGTTTCCGGTATGAGATTTCAGATTAAAAGCTTCATGAAAAAAAATGTGCGCAAGAGATCCTAAAAAACTATCCATACTGTGTTTACAACACCTCAGTAACAGCTGGTTCAAGACTAAACTCTTATTCACTTACCTTTCTGTGCAATATGTTTATGTTTTAAGCAGATAAACTTGTCCTGCGGTTTGCAGTGGGAAAGTGTTTCGTTATGGGTTCAGAAAAAAATTATTTTATTTCAGGAAGACATTTTTCTGGGCACATGCGCAAATTCGGTCTGCGTTAAATCCTGACTCTGGCTGCTGCCAGTCATTTCTTGTACGAGTTAATTAATCACAAAGATTTAAGCACAAAATTGAACTAATTTCTAGAGGTGGGCGGATCGATCTAAATATCAGTAGTATCACTGGTATCAGATCGATACTAGCACGATAGGATCGATACTTTGTTTCTATCCTCAAAGTTCAGTATATAGTCCACTGAACAGTGTTAAATTAAAAAATTTTTAATGAAAAAATATACCTCAAACATCCACTATGAAAAACATCTTAACCTTTTTGTGTTGACTGTCACGTCTATTTTATTTATTGCCTGTAACACGTTTAAATATCACCAGTTCACCCAAAGTGCTTTAGAGACTGACACATTTACGTTCCAGGTCTCCAAAAAACAAACCCCAAAAAAGTACATGAAAAGCTGAAATATGTTTTTTTGTTGTTGTGTTAACTAATTATAAATCACAGTGATTTGGTGGTCATTAAAATTTTGGCTCATACCAAAATCTGCAGTATTGCACAGCACAAGTAATTTCTCTGGTGCTGCCACAAGATCAGCATAACAGGACCTATTGCAAGGCATCGGCTGACAAACTTTACTGAATATTCCTAAACAATCTTTCAAACAAAACATCATATTTGCTTTGCACTAAGCTCAAGCTTTCCAAAACCTCTGCTACCCTCTATGCTCTGTGGACTGTCCAATATTAAAAATCATACTTTTCCACATCACCTTACATTCTTTGTTAAGTTTATGATTTTAAGTTGAAGGGAAACTAATTGACTTCTGGTGTTGCTCCGTGTCACTCTCATACGCTTAACAAACCGGATGTAGAGTCTTGCGTAAATGGCGCAAATTTAGAACCTCCCCTCTACTGGTCCTGTCCAATCAGGAGGATTACGCTATCAGGTCGGAAGTGACGTTAGCTTCGTCGCAAAGGTTGTAGGAAAAATGAGTTTGGACCCGTGTTACCGAAGCCTAATATGGTGGAGGTGGAGCAGGCCGTCATGAGTCGGAAGACCCTGCTGTTGCACTTCTAGTTATGTTTAATTTAACTATATTTGTTATTGGATTTTGGTTAATTTGGGCTGCTGATTATTACAGAGGAAAAAGAACTGAGTGGAAACGTTTCTGTAAACTCATTTTATTCATCTTAACAAAACAAAAGCATTAACACACCACAGACAGCTTCAGTCTATGAACTGCCCTTCCAGTACATGTAATAAAAGTCTCTTATGCTACATACCCGTCACGGTGACCAGATCCCAACAAACTACATGTGGGCTAAACAGTTTGTTTTGTTACTGAAGAAATAAATACAAATAATTACGCAAAAACTATGCTGGTGTCAGGGTTGGCATCGGTGTGATAGGAATGGCAATTTATTTGAAACTGGTGCATATGTAACGAGTCTTTGTGCACTTCTATATTCACTTATTCTGCAACCCTAATACCCTACTTATTATTTCTGTTCGGTAAGGACACATCCACGGATCGCCACATCCTTGTCTGCGCCACATGTTTCTTAAAATGTGGGGCCTTGTCTCAGTATGGGTGGGAGTGGAGGGGAGCAAAAGGATAAACATGTCATGCAGTCCCACGTGAAGTGGTGCACCTGGTCAGCCTGGATTCATATCACTGGTAGAAAAAATAACTCTTCACATGAAGATTTCCTTCATTTCCAAATCCCCCTCTCGACAAAAGAAATGTTATAACTTTATTATTAAAAGGTTATAAAAGAAACTAGGCAATCCTGCTTTTGTCACTAGTATATACATCCTCTGTTACTGTAAACAACACATTATAGTAAACACCACAGGGCGGCAGTATTGCCTTACTGGTTAAATAGTGTGGAGCGTACACTCGATTTCATTAAACTTTTATGGAGTATCCTGCGGGCTTATGGTTGAAGATGGTATTTAAACCCTTGTTTTCTTTCCCCAGCACATCTTATGGCGCAAAGTCCTTAGGTCTGATCATCATCCTCACTCTCTTAAAAGACTGTCTCTCGTTGGTGGGGTAGTACTCTGATAATATGTTGTGCCATGTCCCCCAGAAAATCCCATTCCGCACACCTTTGTACCTCCCCACGTAATATCTCCCGTTGAGGTTTGCGCTCATGCAGGCGTCAAACCACCAGCCGGAGCTGTAGTAGACCCCGCAGTTCCCGGAGGGGTAGCGGTCGTGGTCCCTGTCCGGCGTGGTGAACGCCCTGTTGCTGTGATCGTACTCTTTGCTGAAGCGGAGAGCATTACCTGCGGTGCCCGAGTAACTGCCTACTGTCAGTCTATAGCGCAGCCGTTCGCTGGCCACCTTGAACTGCTCGTACTGCGCATACCCCGTCAACCCGGCAAAATCCTCCAGCTCCACCCGCAGCACCATCTCCCTGTCGCGGGTCAGCAGGTGGATGATGTTGTTGCCCAGCCAAAACTCCCCTCCGTCCAGCTCCCCGAAGCCGGCTTGGTACTCCGCCCAGGTGCGGTTGAAGCTCACGCTGCCGTCCTGGCGGCGCTGCAGGACGGTCCACCCTCCACCCTCCTGCTCCATCTCGCAGTACACCGTGAAGCTACTAGTGCGGAGGTCAGGGGTCACCAGGTAAAGCCCGCTTTTTGTTTCTCCCCTGAGCAGGTGGTCCGAGCAGTCTCTCGGTAGCATGGTAACTGTAGCTGTAACACAATGGAAGAAATGACACATTTCTTAAAAAGCCAGTAAGCTCTGCTTTATTTAAGCCCTGTTTTTGCTCTCATATTCCAGGTGATATTATCATCTCGCAGCTGGGATTTATTCGTGAAATGAGCTGGCTGAGGTCACGAGTGCATCAGGTCAGTGCGCTTTTCCACCATAAAAAGAGTTACTGTGTGTGAGGGCCTTCAAAGTGGACCTCCACGACAGATGAAAAGATATCGTTTAAAAGAGAAATGGTGTTGAAGGCATACACGTGAAGGAAGTTTAACAATTTCACCTTTAAAATAAACGATTTTCTAGTCCAACTTTCCTATATTTTCCTCGTGACTTATTAAAAGAAAAGCTAAATGAGGCAATAACAGGCAGTTAGAGAAAGAAAAGAGTACATTTAAAATCCTATTAACCTTCAGTTTTTATTCTATGATGTCATGGATGCTAGTAAATGTTATTTCAATTAATTGCTGGGGGAAAAAATAGCCACTTGTTGAGTTCACTCTCTGTAAACAAGCTCTGCACAAAAGGATGGTTTAAAGCTGTTGGTCTTTGCATAGTTGTGGTTTTATCTTTAGACATGATATTCATTAGGAGCGACACATTTTGCGCACATGCAGATTCCTCCTTTGACAAATAATAGCCAGTGATGTATGATACAAGTCTGCCCACATAATTATATTATGAGGATCATTAGAGTTTACTATGAGATTGTGTTGTTTAATTCCTTTCAGCTTAGGTCATTATTAGTGGTAATAAAGCAATAAGCATTCAAATACTAATGTAGCACAATTGATTGCACGTTTCTCAGCCTTGAGGTTTTAATGGATGCGTGCTTCGCATTTCAAGCCCAGTGTAGCCTGCACTGATCACTAACATGTCTTGGAGCTGACTGGCAGAAACAGTTTACATTTCACAAGAACGCAGAAACAAAACAGGATCAGTGTGATAGCATAAAATAGTATCTCTTGCCTTTAGGTGGTTTGTCTGTTGGCAGTTTGCCGTCCGTGCTGTCATGCCTGCTGCCTCCCTGGTTCTCTTCTGAGTGGTCTTTGTGATGCATGTTTGGTGGCCTGCTATTAGGACTCAGGCTGTTATTGAAGAAAGCGGCCACCTGGTTGATTTTCACTCGTAACTCACGTGCACTGGGAGTGGAAGCCTCGGCCTCGAGTTCGGAGAGCTCGGGGTGCTTGGGGCCAGGGGTGGTCGCAGTTGTTGACCTGAAATCAGGGCTGAGTGGAGAGATAGTGGGGGATATGGGAGAAAGAGTTGTAGAGAATGCAGGAGCCATTTTCTCCATCTTGTGATGTTTCTCAGTTTGTGTGTCCGAGCCAGACTTTGTAATTATATCTGACTTTGTGGATCCTGGAGTGGTGCTAGGGATAACACTTGGGAGGATCCCATGGATGATTTTGTTTGGTTTTGTTGTCATTGGGATTGATGCTGGTCGACTGGCTGTTTGTGGCCTCAGATCAGACACAATCCTGCTGTTTGGGCTCATAGTGGAGTCTTCAGGCAGACTTTGAAGGTGAGGGAAGGCTCCGTTTTCCAGACTGTTGGAGGTCTTTGGACCTGGAGTGAAAGTTTTCCTCAGATTGGGATTGAACTCTCTGTCCCCTGGGGAATCAGTCACTTCAGCAGTATGCTTTACGGGGCCAGATGTAGAAGGTGTGTCAATTTGAGAGGTTTGGGTGTGATCTGAAGTAGTCCAGCTGATGTTAGGTGGATCTGTTTTGGTCTTTGGACTTAGCTTTGGTCGTACTGCTGGTTTTGGCCTTTGAACTGGTGTTGCTCCTGGCCTAACTGTAGGCATGGTTCGTGGTCGGTAAAGGAAGGGAAGCCTTGGTTTTGACATTCTATTGGACTCTGCCTGAGGTGCAGGCTTGGCATTCAGATTAGGTGTTTCTCCAAGCTTAGGTGTTTTAAAGTCGTGATTGGTTTCTGGTGGTTTGAGGACAGTTTTGGGCCTTACATTCGGTTTTGGCTTGAAGCTTGTCCCAGGTTTTGTATGTCTTGGTTGGTTGGGCACTTGAACAGGTTTGGGTTTTGTAGGTATGTTCTGTCTGGTTTTAGGCTTTTGGTTGGGGGGTGTTTTCATGGGCTCAGGTATGGTCTTCTTTCCAGGTGTTGAACCTTGATTAGAATTAGAGACGTGTGAGGGATTTTCATCAGATGTCTCATTTTGTTTAGGTTTTTCTGCATAGCTAGCTGTTGAACTTTCTTTTGATTCAGGCTTGTGGACAGGTTTGGGTTTTGTAGAGATCTTTTGTCTGGTTATAGGCTTTTGGTTGGGGGGTGTTTTTGGTAGATCAATTATCGTCTTCTTTCCAGGTGTTGAACCTTGATTAGAATTAGAGACGTGTGAGGGATTTTCATCAGATGTCTCCTTTTGTTTAGGTTTTTCTGCATAGCTAGCTGTTGGACTTTCTTTTGATTCAGGCTTGTGGACAGGTTTGGGTTTTGTAGGGATGTTGTATCTGGTTTTAGGCTTTTGGTTGGGGGGTGTTTTTGTTTGATCTGGTATGGTCTTCTTTCCAGATGTTGGATCTTGATTAGAATTAGACACTTGCGATGGAGTTTCATCAGATGTCTCCTTTTGTTTAGGTTTTTCTGTGTAGCTAGCTGTTGAACTTTCTTTTGATTCAGGCTCTTGGACAGGTTTGGGTTTTGTAGGGATGTTGTATCTGGTTTTAGGCTTTTGGTTGGGGGGTGTTTTCAGTAGATCCGGTATCGTCTTCTTTCCAGATGTCGGATCTCGTTTAGAATTAGACACATGCGAGGGATTTTCATCAAATGTCTCATTTTGTTTAGGTTTTTCTGTGTAGCTAGCTGTTGAACTTTCTTTTGATTCAGGCTCTTGGACAGGTTTGGGTTTTGTAGGGATGGTCTGGCTGATTTTAGGCCTTTGGTTGGGGGGTGTTTTTGTTTGATCTGGTATGGTCTTCTTTCCAGATGTTGGATCTTGAT
>VVHJ01054150.1:28134-52233 GCA_015107715.1 Tylochromis polylepis
AAAAAAAAAAAAAAAAAAAAAATAAAAAAAAAAAAAAAAAAAAAAAAAAAAAAAAAAAAAAAAAAAAAAGGTCATATATAAAAAAAGAAAAAGAAAAAAAAGTGGAGACAAAGTGGAGCTTACTATCAAAAATGTAATCTTTTGGAACATCACACTAGTCACCTATACATATATATATATTTATATATATATATATATAAAAAAAGAAAAAAGAAAATCAATATTATTTACATTGGATTTCTGATAATTGCTTCACATGGGTTGTGTGAGAGAAAACAAAATAACTATTTAAATCGAAACAACAGTTCTTGTTCACCAATTGTGTCGGTAACCTTGGATAAAGTTGCAGCTGAAAAGCTTATTTGCCCACCTGAAGGTGCATGACTGAAAAACCAACCAGTGAGCAAAACACATTTCCCCCCACCGCTCCCCCAGGTAACAAATTTATCATGTAGATCTTCAAATCACATTTTGTTTTTTTAAAAGTGTTCAAAAAGAGGTCCTGGAGCATGTGAAGCACAATCACAAACAAGAATAGAGACTTCATCAACAATCTATTATTATACCCTCTTTAAACTGAGCACTAAGCCCCGGGTTCAGCTCTGAATTATAGGTTGCACAGTCTTTCAGGCCAAGCCGCTTCCTTTTGAAGACTTGCGTGTTACTGTCCAGCCATTCTCAGCTGCTCCACTTCAACGTCATGTACTGACCTGACCTCTCCTGTCTATAGAAGCTGGGCCTGGCATTTCCTGTCGTGTGGTAATATCAATGAAGAGAACATTGGTAGAACATAAATGGAGGGTGGAGTAAGGGAGAGTTCTTGGGGTCAGGGGGAGCCGTGTTGCATGGAACCACATGTGAAGGTGGGAAAAGGGTGCTCACTGGTCTACGTGGATCCTATGATGTCTGGAGAGGGAAGAAGAATGGTTAAAGCCTTTTCCACACTGGGAGCATCTATATGGCTTTTCAACCGTCAGGATGCGCTGTTTTGGGAAGGCGTTGTTGGGGAATCCCTTTCCCGTGGGGATGGTGGTGTACTGCTGTGGCTGTGTCTGTGGCGGTTGTGGCTGCTGCTGTTGTTGCTTGTTCTCCAAGTGAACTCTCTGATGCCTAGCAAGCGAGGAGGAGTGATTGAATCTTTTGCCACAGTGAGCACAGGTGTAGCTCTTTCCCTCCGAGTGGACTCTTTGGTGCCGCGACAGGGAAGAGGAATGATTGAAGCCTTTATCGCAGTGGTGACACATGTAGGGCTTCTCTCCCTGCTGGTGCACTCTCTGCTTTGGGGGAGTGCCATAGGTCATGGGTTTCCCAGGCTGAGGTGGAGAAAACACTGGATTCTGCAGGTGTGTCTTGTGGTGGCGGGAAAGCGAAGAAGAGTGATTAAAGCCCTTATTGCAGTGTCTGCAGGTGTAGGGCTTACCGCCGGCATGGACTTGCTGGTGCTTCTTCAGATGGCGTTTGCGGACAAAACTCTTCCTGCACATGTTGCATTTGTACGGCTTCTCGCCCGAGTGGATCCTCTGGTGCTCTCTCAGAGTGGCGGCTGCTGCAAAACACTTCCCGCACTGTGCGCATCGGTGGGGTTTGTCTCCAAGCACGACCGCAGCGTGGGTCTTCTGGTGCTGCTTTAGGTTTGAAGATGTTGCAAAGCCTTTGCCACACTGCCCACAGGTATATGGTTTCTCACGTGCGTGCACCTCCTGGTGTTTTTTCAGATGCCTTCTGCGGACAAAGCTCTTCCTACACTGAGTGCACTTGTAGGGTTTGTCCTCTGAATGCATCTTCATGTGTTCCCTTAGGGTGATTGCAGCTGCAAAGCTCTTACCACACTCTGAGCATCTATGGGGCTTGTCTGGCAAATGAATCATCTGATGAGACTTAAGGCTGAAGGCATCGATAACATCTTTGCCCATCATCTCAACTCCTGGGGAAACATAGGGCTTCTCTTTCATGTGAATCTTCATATGCTGCTTGAGACTGGCCTCTACAGCAAAGCTCTCACCACAGTGGACACAGATGTAAGGGTTGAGGTCCTTGTGGATCTCAAAGTGCTGGTGAAGATCAGCTATGCTGCCAAAAATTTCCCCGCACTCGTTGCACTGCAGGCCATGGGCTTCATGTATGATTACACCGTTCTCAGACTCCACTGTCAGCTCCCCGCCATGGTCAGACTCCACTTTTACCACATGTTCACTTTCCGTCTTAAGCAGCACCTCTCCCAGCAGAGCCTCGTTTCCTGTTGTCTTGATTTCTGCTCCCGTGAAACAGTGCATGTCACCATGTTCCACTTTAATGTAATCATGGTCTGTCTCAGCTACAATTGCATCCACACAGGCTACAGCTCCGAGCTCTGTCCCCAGTCCCTGGATCTTTAAGTCTGAACCGTGGATCTCCAGCTCTAATCCACGCTTTTCTTCTGTCATAATCTCAGTTTCTGCTCCATAGTGAAGGTCGACATGGCTGTGGGCTATGACACACTCCGACCCAAGTGTGTCAAGGCCGGGTGTGTCACATTCAGTCTCTGACTCGGCCATGAGAACACACTCCAACCCCACGACCTCCGTTTTCTTGCCGGATGATGACCTACTAAAGAATCGGGGGTATAGACCTTTGTCTTGTGTTGTGCCGCGCTGGTGCTCTTGTTGTCAAGCAGACCTGCAAGAGTGGAAAATACATTTATTTTAGATAACTGTTCGCAGCCAAAAGCATTTGGTAAAGGAAAACTATAGCTTGACTGTCACTTATAAATCTAATGAAATTTTAACTAGCAGTCTAAATTTGGCTGACAGATTATGGCAAAGTTTACTAACTTTGGTAAAATAGTGGATTTGCTGAACTTGAAAACGACGTCCTTTAAATGGTGGGTTTTCTGGAAACTTTTGGGCTTTCAGGGAGCACCAAAAGTTGGACTGAAAAACAAAACAAGAGCAATATTATAAAAAAAGAACATGGCATTTTACCTCGATTACTTCGTTTTAATAACAACAACAACAACTGGAATCCAAAATAGTAACTGACACTGAAATTCAGTTAATTGCACAGCTCTAGGCCAGTTTCAGCCATCATAATAGAGTCATTTCTGAAAAAACGGGATAATTGAATAAAAGGAATATCAGCACTCACTTATAAGCAGAGGTGGGTAGTAATGTGTTACTGTAATCTGATTACTTCTTTCAAGTAACAAGGGATTACTATTGCAAAAAAGTAATTAGATTACTGTTACTTTCCCGTAAGCACGCTGCATTACTAAACCGTGATTTTGTTTGTGAGAGTGTCTTATGACAATGATGTATGAGCATGCAACGTCTGTGGCAGCAACAGACATGTGTAGATCAACAATGGATAATATGGAGTGTGGGAGAGAGTATGACCACGCAGCGTTTAAAGCTTGGAAGTACTTACATTACTTTGAGTTTGATTCCATAAAAAGTGACAAATACATTAGCATCCGCTGTACACTCTGTGTGGGAAGAAAACTTCTTTCTAAAGCGAAAAATTAAAACTTCAAATCTGAGCAAGCACCTAGCACGCTGCCATGGGAATGTGAAATTCACAGAGAGACCCTTGGATACCCCCACTGACATGACTGCTGCGGCACCGGACAAACTTCTACCGGCCCCACTCCTGCTAAACAGGTGAAAATAGATTTAAGAGCGACAGGACTTAGTGCCGCTGAATTTTTGATTTTATTTATTTTTTGCTGCGTTTTACTTACATCTATTTGAAAGAGTGAGTGTAAACACAAAAAAAGATTGTATTTTATATTCTGGAATAAGCAGAAAATAGGTTTAAATGTTAAACAAATTTCTTCAAGTCAAATATTGTTGTATATAATTTAAATTTTGCTTGATGCAAAGTGCATAAAGTTAAAAGATTAAAAGTAATAAAACAAGTTTAAAAAAAGAGACTTTCATTTGATTCAATTTTATATCATGAAATATGAAGAAAAAATAGAATTGGGCTGAAAGGTCTATTGCTTTATAATGTATTCAGGTTGTGTAACATGTTATTAAAAAGTAACTAAGTAATAAAGTAAGTAATTACTTTTGAAAATAAGTAATCAGTAAAGTAACAGAATTACTTTCTTGGATAAGTAATTAGTAACTAATTACTATTTTTAAGTAACTTGACCAACACTGCTTATAAGTATACTCTAGTATTAATCATTGAGCAAGACGTGTACACTATGAGCAGGCATCAGATCTATTATTTAACAAAGAAACAAGAATAATATGAATATTTTATCCAGTTATTGCAATCACATGGGAACTGTGGAAGTATGACCACTGTTCAATTGTGTCTCTTCTACAAAAACATGTTTTCTGTTACAGTCGTGCAGTTTACATCGGATAAGTGGAAGAAAATTGATGGATCCACTGGGAGGACTCAAAGCCATACAAAGAAAAGATTTAATACCGAGTCAAACACAGACAGCCTCTCCAAATTATAAGTTAAAAAAAAGAGTTTTCAAGCCAATAGCCAGGTTTAATCTAGTTAGACAAGTTAAGCAAAAACAAATCTTGGCGAACAAAATGTTGCCATCTAGTCTCCAGGTAAAGATCAGTGTGTATGTCCAGGACATACAGTCATGACCGCCACAAACACAAAAAAGCAGCACAAACAAATGATGGTGGCTCGTTTGTTTAACAGATAATCAGCAACACAAGAGGGGCCTACTGGATTTAAATGTATTTGTATACTATACAACTACTGGCCTATGGTAATAGGTTCTAAAACGGCTTAATCTGTAGCATTATGCTCAGAAACTATGCGTGAGTAAAGTCGTGGGACTGGAGTATTAAAATGTTTTCATGCCTGAACTCCTCATCTCACATTACCTGATAAATTTAAATACTACTTAGAAAGCTTTGTCAACAATTTGCTAGCCAAGTTAGCACAGAAGACAATCTTTACTTTACCAGCTAACAAATGTTAAAATCAAACTGAACATCATAATCAGACTCGCAATTCTATCTTATTCCGCAAGCAAAACTTGTCTGGCCTACACAAGTCGCTTATCTGCGCAGTTTATTGTGAGTTATTACTGAATACGTCTCGAAATAAGAACCGAGGTATTAAACAGCAGGGTTTTGTTATTAAACATTTAACTGTTGGTTGCTAGCCTTCCAAATAAGCTACAAATAGCCTCTATAGCCGCTAGTTAGCTGGCTATGGTCGATGGGGGACTGGTTAACGATAAAACAGCATTGTGTTAGCTGCTAATGTGTTCACGATTTAGCCAGCTAACTAGCTTCACGGAAAACATACCCCGAGTAATTGTAATCAGAAGTCCATAAACAGCGAAATACTTACACCAAACGAACACTTGGATTATGCGCTCAAGTGCAATTTATGACAACGACCGACGCGGAAATTCTCCTTGTGCGAGTATTAACAGGCCATCTTGTTATGCCACACCAGCACTTCCAGGCTAGCCAAGATTACACACTCGCCTAAGATGGCTGCCACTAGCTAAAGGTAACTGCGCTAGCTTCCGCCATCCTAAACATTAAAATCAGAGCGCCCTCGAATGAGCTATGCTCACAAAGCTTGGCCAAGTGTGTACAGGGAACCACGGAGACAACCACAAATCATAGTTTGAGCGCAAGTAAAATTATCGCACAACACGAACGCTAACGACGAGTTGGTTAGCACGCTAAGAGCCACACCGTAATTTCCAGTCAGGAGTGGGCTAGCTGAAACAAAGATGGCTAACCATGAAAGCCAGAAACTGTGTGCGAAAAGCCCGGGAAAGGACGTCTTTTACGCACACAAGAACTTCTCGAAACACATAAATCCGCGTCCATGTGCAGCTTGAAATGAATTATACGTACAAAAACAACCGAGAAAAGCCGTTTAATCGCTGCTTGAGAGGACACGGTGACTCTTGGCTACAAACCCGAAGTACTCCTTCACTGCGGCAGCAGTCGACAAACCGCACACACGACTCCAATGGCGGCCTTGCTGATGTTAGCAGCTATCCAGCCGAGACATTATTAGCGTGCTGGCTACATAGCCACGATGCCAAGCTAACACCCAGCTAATCCAGTCTGCTAACACAGTTAAAGCCTGCACTCCAGTTTAGTTCTATAGCCTGTAGATAGTAAAACACTGGAGCGGAAGCTTTACTAAACCGCCCATCCGACCATGTTTAAGTGTGGGCTCGCATGCAAAGACAAACTGCAAGCAAACTGAAGAAATACAGACGAGTTGATTCTGCAGCAAATGCATCTCAAAAAATAACCTGGATAGGACTCGAACCTGAGATAGTGTTTTATACCGGTGTGTTGCTGTGCTTGTATGCTGTTCCAGTAGCACATAATGTCACAAGCAGTGCCAGCCCGGGCCTGTATTTTTCCATCTCAAAGTTCAGAACCCGAGGCGCACAAGAGACACCGCTGACTAACATAACGATAAAAACTACGATGATATATTAAGCTGAACACAAACGACCCTTTATGCCTCTTTGCTGCTGCTATTGATGGCAGAGTATGCTGAATTTCAACGATATAACAAATCATCAGGAATAAAGGACCATGGCTGTTTAAACGTGTAAATTCTTGCAGGCCCGCACCCACCTTTCTGTCCGTTAACTTTGTGACTGCTGAAAAGAGAATTTTAAAAAAAGAAAGAAGCGTTGCAAGCTGTGTGTAGTAAGCCTGGGTAGACTGCTCAGTATCTTCCTCCCTCTCTCTCTCTCTCCCACTCTCTCTCTTTCTCTATGCCTGTGTGTGTAGCTGGCGCCACAGCTCATCTGGCGCCAACGTTGGACAACCGACGCACTTTAGCGAAAGCAACCATTGTCCTTTCAACGCAACACGGAAACCACAATCACCCCCTACAGGCTGGGAGTCGACAATGCACCACAGACAGAAGCCTGGAGATTTCCATTACGGTTTTTAGTTTGCAGTGTTTATCCTTAACTATGGCTGTGCCGTTATTTTACTTTATTGTAACAAAGTTGAATATGAGGTTTATATCCCAATCCTTCATATTTGTACTACAGTTCACTGGCTATTGTTCCTGCTTCACTATGTTTTTTCTTAACCCCCCCCCCCCAAGGCAGGCTATGACAATACAAATCAATAAAATAAAATAAAATATGACAAAAAATATCTTAACATGGCAAAAAAACCCATGTACAATAAAAATAAATTTAAAAAAAGGAAAGAAAAAAAAAGCCAAAATAAAACTGAATATATAAAGCTGTATGTGTGTGGTCCTCAAGCTCAGGGCCTTTACCATTGGCCTGAGAGTTCTATGCAGTATGTTAGCTGTTCCTAGCACTGCACTCCTCTGGACAGATGATGGAATCTGCTGGAGCCACATTTCCAGTTTCCAGCTCCTAACTCTCCTAATACCACTGGGACCACTTTGGACTTCCACAAAGTCCACATCTGCTCCAGTTTTTCCTTCAGTTCCTGGTCCCTGCTTTGTAACTGCACTATATGGATAGCGTAGTGGCAACATTACAGTCTCTGGAACAACAGCTTGGGGACCAAATCCTGGTCAGGGCATGCATCCAGTAAAGGTCCCCAGAGTAGATCCTCAATGATCCTAAATTCCCTCAGGGCACAAGCAAGGGATACATAACTAACAAGGTCTGAAGAACCACTACATAATAATGAGAAATGGGCTACTAATAACTGATAATACAGCACTGATTGAATGGTACTTTGCCAGTCAACCAATATACAGACCAAAATGAGGGCAGGTGTTGGACTGACAACAAGCCACCAAAGTTTTATTTCTATCATACAATGCAAATACAGATATATCTGTGTCTGGACAATATCTGCTCATAATACTGGGTCTACCAGTTAGGGCTGTAATAGTTTCTTTGTAGGTGATCATATTCACTCAAAAACATGATCAGGACATAATACATAGTGAATCAGGAAGTCAAGAGTATCAGTAAGGAGGAAGCTATGAAGAGAAAGAAGAGTTTAAAGGCAGTTGGTCCAGAAGACATACCTGTGAAGGTATGGAAATGTATAGGAGAGAGGGTAGTTTTTACTGCTGAAGTAGTTTGTCACAGTGAAAACCGGCTGGGGGGGGGTTAGGTAAATTTAGCCTGAATATTACTGCAACATTCTGTGGGGAAAATATCAATGCGACCTATGGCATTGCATCTTTAAAGATGGATGTATGTACCTCATAAGTTCAAACAAACACAGGTATATTTGCACCTTCTTGCAAACTGTAGGAGATGCAGGACTACACTTTATACCAGTCACTCCAACAATGCAGAAAGATGACAAATTTAAGGGTTAAAAAATAAAAATAAACATAATTTGTTTATTTTTTTGTATGACTCTAGTCTTTTTTAATGTAAATCCATCAGCTTTGGGGGGAATTATCAACTACTGGCAAGGCAGTCTAGATGCTTCTATTATATTTTCACAATGTACACATCTTTAAAGGTGTAAGCTATGCAGATTTGGTGTAGTAAAGAAGCAATCCCACAAGATGATGCTGTTTTCCCCTTCACATTGTTGATGAACGTCCTGTTAGTGAGAGCTGCGTGAAGTATGGTTACATATAGAGTTCTATAAAACACAACCATAACAAATGAATTCCTCAACAGTCTAGCTAGTATTTATGACACTTTTATGACATTTAGTTATTAAGTTCATCAGCAAGTACTCCTTTTTTTGATTGTGGTAGTTTCATCTTTTCCTGTTCTTTGTCTCACTTGTCTTTATTTCAGGCACCACCCATTCTTTGATGATTTAAAGTCCAACTAGGAATACTGGTTTTACAAAGAGAGTGTATTACATAGCAGACATTCTGTCATTCACAGCTTTAGTCACACAGTTTCAGTGTAGTGATCAACTTCAGGAGCTCCGCGTCAATTCCTCGCCCTGCTTACTTTCAATCAAGTCTTTTCTTTAGCTGCTCATCTCATCAGATTTTCTTTAAAACTTCACGCAGCCGCTGAACTTAATCATCTGTGGATTGTTCTTTTTTCTAAATATATTTTTAATCTCCTGGTAAGAAAATGTCACACAGCGGGAGCCTGGATTTGGACAGATACACCAGCTTGGATAAATCTCGTCGACCCAACAGTCGCAGCCAAGCCAGGACCCTGGCCAAGAGCGGGGACGTCCTGTGCGACTTCTGCACAACAAGGAAGCAGAAGGCTGAGAAGTCCTGCTTGGTGTGCCTGGCATCCTACTGCGAGACTCACATCCAGTCTCACTATGACTACCCTACCCTGATGAAGCACAAGCTGGTCAAAGCTACGGGTCAGATGAGAGAGAAGCTCTGCGCACAACATGACAAGCTGCTGGAGGCTTTCTGTCGCACTGATGAGACATCGGTGTGTGTTTTGTGCATGATGGATGAACACAAACACCATGACATCGTCCCGGCTGGCACTGAGAGGACTGAGAAACAAGTAAGTGGTGAAAGCAAAAGTGTGAATGCAGCAAATAAGTTATCGACAATTCACTAATGACTAATGATGGCTTCTTTCTTGTCTCTCCCACCATAGAAACAGCTTGGTGTCACGCTGCAAAAATCTCAACAAAGGATTGATCAGAGGGTTAAAAAGTGGCAAGACCTCCGACAGGCTGTCGAATCACTTAAAGTAAGTCAGAAAGTTGCCTCGTGTAAGTCACACTAATTTAAATATAACAATTAAAATATTCTTTTTAAAAGTAATTGTTTTTAAATCATGTTGTGATAAACTTCCTCTCCTTTGTATCTCACCAGCATTCTGCTCAAACAGTCTTAGAGGAAAACGAGCGTATCTTCACTGAGCTTCTGCTTTCCATCGAGAGAAAGTACAATGAAGTCAAGGAAATGATCCGCACCCAGGAAAGGACCACCGTGACCCAGGCCGAAATACTGCTGAATCGTTTAGAAGAGGAGATTACTCTGCTGAAGAAGAAGCACAATGACCTGGAGAAGCTTTCACACACTGATGATCACATACACTTCCTACAGGTGAGGCTGGTGACCCCAACCGAGATAACATATGGTGCAAAAGTCAGGAGTCTTTGGAGAAAAGAGTGGGAATATTCACTGTCTGGGCTATTATGTCTCATGTGTCTTCTTCTTCTTCTTTTTTTTTTTACCAGAGCTGGCAGTCCCTGTCAGGCCCCTCGGGATATGAAGATCTCAACAAAATCAGCGTTGCACCCTATTACTCCTTTGATGCTACCAAGAGATCCATTTCTGCACTGAAATTACAAGTGGAAGAAGTCAGCAAAGTTGAAATGAGCAAAATCTCAGGAGCAGGTGAACAGACTTGCCTTTCTTCATCTCAGATAGCCCAGATGGTGTGTGCTTTTTTTCTGTTGTTTCTTAATCTGCTGCTGTGTATGTGTATTTTTAATCTGTCTTCATAGTGAAGGAAGTGCACATTACAGAAGAAAATGAAGAAAGAAAGTCAAGAAGAGAATCCTTTATGAGGGAGGAACCAAAGATAAGAGAAGAACCAAGAACAAGAGAAGATTTCTTGAGATGTGAGTTACTGGATTAATTTTTGTAACCTTCCTTCAGCCTGTCTTTAAACCTTAAGCTAATGGTAAATAGCTCCAGTTACTGTTTCACGCATAGTAATGGATATACAGGTCTGTGTGTGAAATGACCGAAACTTGCAGTGGGAGGTATGCTGCTGGCAAAACTGGTTTGGCGAAACATAAGGAAGCAAAGTTACTTAAGTAAATACAGGTGTTCCTGCTTTTATGGCACCTATAAAAACCTTTGAATGAGCTGATTCATGGGAGCTAGAAACCTTTTTTAAAGGTATAATCACAATTGTTACTATACTCAGGCACAATGGAAATTTGTTTGTTATATCTCTTATAGATGTAAATATATGTAACACAGGAAAGAATAAATAGATTGGATGTAGGATATGAGTGAAATATTCTATATATGAGCTAAAAATCTAAATATTTCTAAAGTATAGCAGGAGCACAAGGTTTTGAAGTTTTCATTCTCTAAAAGTATCTGAGGATAAAGGCCAGTATATCAACATATATATGTTACAGACCTAATGAACTGGTGTGTGTAGTGCTATGTGTGTGTGTGTGTAGCCGCTTATAGGTCTTTGAATCAGTGCTTTGACATAGCAAGGAGGAGTATGATTGAGTCCAGGGAAAAAAGCTGTTCCTCAGTCAGTGCGTGAAGATTTATTGTCCTGAACTATCCACAGGGAGTGTCAAGGGTGTGGAATGACTTTGAAAATACTGCTGGCCCTCCTTGTCAGATAGCTAGCATAGATGTTATCCAGGATTGGGACCTCTGTTCAAGTGGCTGCACAAGGAGGCACAGCTGGTGAGGATGCTCTCTAGGGTCCTCTTTGGTCAGCTGTTTTAAAACAGAGACTCTGGGGAACTTCACACTTTCTGCCCTTTCCATTGATTCTCCATTTATGTGGTTTTGGAGATATTTTATCTCTTTTGTTCTCCTTGATGATCTCCTTCTTCAATGGAGCTCCAGGTTATTGTCTATACACCACTCAGCCACATTAACACTGTATCTCCTCATTGTCAGACATCAGCTAGAAGCACAGAATGCCAATGACTTGCTAATCACTTAAATCGAAATATTTTCCAGAAATAACATAAACATATCAAATGTTCGATCTGATAATGCTGTTTGATGCATTTTTAGATAGGATAGGGGAATATTTACTACTGTCCGCATCACCTACGCTTTTGTTAGCACTCTTTAAGCATTTGGTAAGTGAAGACGATTACTTTTGAAAGTGAAATGTTTTCCCATTAATGCTTCAGTCGCTTAGCGGTTCAATGATATAAGGAAAGCCTTCCCTGCGTAGCCACTGTAGATATCAGCATATTTATCTACAGATGTTGTTTATGTCCTCTAGCATGCCTTTACAAATGTGCAGGTCACCCATGCCATGCACACTACTACTCTCGTACTATGTCGGATGCTGGATTTTGAAGTGTGAGGTGTTAAAAAAACTATCTATCGCATTTAAGCCTAGAAGATGCATCCATAATTTCCAAGAAGAATTTTGTATTTTGATCATCAGATCTGAGGATAGTTTTCCACTTTGCTTGGGCAAAGAGAAGAGAAGAGTGTTCCAGTTCTTCACGTATTTTTTCTTTGCATGGTAGAGTTTTTGACTTGTTTTTCTGCTGTGTTCAGATGCTGGTCAGCTGATTCTGGATGTCAACACTGTCCACCCCAACCTTCACTTGTCTGAGGGTAACAGAGCTGTCACAATGAAGAATGAACCCAAGAACTACCCTGACCACCCTGACCGATTTGACCACTGGCAGCAGGTGAGATTTCACATTAAAGAAGATAAAAGCGCGAGTTGATCAAATTATTAGGGAAAAAAGTCATTTCTATAGTTTATGAAATCATGCCTTTTAAGCTCTCATTTCATCCTTTCCCTTCCAGATGTTGTGCAGGGATAGCGTGATTGGGACTCGTTGCTACTGGGAGGTGGACTGGAAGGGAACAGAGATAGATGTGGCCGTTACCTACAGAGGAATCCGTCGTAAAGGGAATGCCAACGAATGCAGCTTGGGCTGGAACGACAAGTCCTGGAGTCTGTACTGCTCTGACTCCAAATTCTCTTTTGTGCACAACAACAAAAGCACAGACATCACCGCTCCGGTGTCTTCTCGTATCGGCGTTTACCTGGACCATGCAGCAGGAACACTGGCGTTTTACAGTGTCTCTGATGGCATGCGTCTTTTGCACAGAATCCAGACCACATTTAAAGAGCCACTCTACCCTGCATTCAGCGTGTGGGGCTTTGGTACGACTATAAGACTGTAAGATATGCTTCAGACTTACATTCTTCTTAAATCTGTGAAATCTGGCAGGGATAGCGTTTGAGTCGTTTTTGCTTGTTTCATCTTTTTAATTTATTTTTTTTCCTGATAAGTCTTTTTATGAGTGTTTTGGTTACAGGTTGCTCTTTTAAGGGGAAATTAAGATATAACAGGTGCCATTAGTAAGTAGAAAAAACATGAAATGATTGATTATGATGCTTTGTTACATTTTCTTTCTCTTTATTATGTTAATGTATTATATATTTGCATCACTGATATGTTGCACGTCTTTAAAATACAATTTTTTAAACATTGCTACTGATTAATTTGTCATTTTCTGTAATCTTATTAAAAACCCAATAAATGAAAAGTGACTCACATTACTGGGAATGACGTTGCTGTTGTTGTAAGGGCTGATGTTTATCAGTCTATCAATATGTTATTCCTTCACCAACTTGGATTCAACAGGTTTTTATCTTGTTCAAGTACATGACTAAAAAAAGTAATATAATAATACCATGTGATGTTGACTGATACTGACTATTTTAACTGATACTGGCCACTTATTAAACGCCTTTGAATTTGATCAGCAATTACCAGGAACTGATGGGTCATCTAATCAGCTGATAACAGAGACATTTCATATAGAAAGCAGCCAAAATGGAAAAATGTTCCTACCCAAATCCCTGAAAAACAGCTGATTTTTAAAAAATTTATAATAACTTTAGTATAAATTATGTCATTCATGGTATGCTTGGTATAAAAATGTAGGTAAACATGTGACCTTCCATATGCTAAAACCAGGGGTTAAAGTGGGATTTTGTAGTTGATTAAATCAGGTGTTGCAGTGCAATGTGGGAATGTGAATTACTTAAAAATAAGCCACATATTCATTTCTTTTGTGAGCTTCTGTGATCAGCTGATCTATGTTGCTACTCTGTTTTCTGTTTTACTTGATGTAACTTAACACATCATGTATTGATCCAACATCTGACTGAAGAACTCTGATTAAAAAATAAACTTGGACGTTAATGTAAGATTTAAATTTCCAGTTTATAAAACTGCACTTGCTGAACAGTCCCTGCCATTTTGCTTAACCAGGCGTTTTATTTATTTAATTTTTCTTATTTTAATTTATTTATTATTCATTATTTTTTACAGCATTTCATTTTCTCATTTATTTTACTCTAATTTGTGTAAAACGCTTTTTGAGCACGTCTGTGAAAGGCGCTTTATAAATAAGCATTACTTACTTACCTTTGAAAAAAAGCTCTCATCTCCCTCTCCAGTCCTCTCTTTCTTACATTTTTCACCACCTCTCAGTGTTGCACATTAACATTTTTTCTTGCCCTGGGAAATAAAGCAACTGTACATTAGCTATCAGATACATTTTGTGATACACTGCACAGATACAAGTTGTGTGTGTGCCGATGTTAAAATTACTCCATTTATGGTTGGTCCTTTTCTGTAATGCGAGCTAGATGCTGAATATGCTCACATTTGCACCTTGAAGCCATCAAAGGGATGAGAAAAAACAATGCGCTGAAAGGTGTAGTAAATAGACCGTGGGGTGACATTATTTTCTTATTACTGAGCAAGCATCACTGGAAGTAGCACAATCAAAATTGACTCATTTGACAGCAATATGCATTAATGTGCTAATCAGATTTAACTGCTTGTTAACTGAAGGTACCAGGCGTTGTTCTAAATTGTTCATCCCCAGTTTAACAACTGTTTCCAGGATTTCTTAAATTGGGTGGGTGGGGGGGCACAGGGGGATCAAGAACATAGCAGGAAAACCAGAACACATTTAAAATTCATTTAAAACTTATAATCCTACCTTAAATAGCTTAACAGTGAAAAGGTTGAACAATCAAGATATATTTAAAGTACCTAAATAAACATACCCAGGCACTTTAAATAAGCATAAACATGATATTATCAGATCATATTAATTTATTTATTCTAATTTGTATATCATTATTTATGTGTATATGTTTTTGATGTTGCAAAGAACGCCAATATCAGCGCTATTGCTCTGTGGCTGGATCTAAAATAATGAAATTAATCTGCAAAATAATAAGTAGCTAAAGCTGTAAAATAAATACTATAGTGCATTCAAAATATAGTTGACTAAAAAAGGAACATTGTATGAGAATACAAAAAATATATACAGACAAAAATATATAGTACACGTACATTAAACCTAAGTAAAGTATATGAGTAAATGTTACATTCCTACTGGTCCTGTCCATGCTCTCACATGTTGCTCATGTGTTGTACACCTCTGACTGAACCACTGGCCGTAATGAATTTTGACCAGCCATCGATTCCACGTGGTCATATAAGTCTTGAAAGGTCCAGTGAATGATCAGAAAACGGATTTAAAAAAAAAGGGGGGGGGGGGCACCGATTCTGTTAGTCTGTGTCATAGACATTATAGTGGTGGAGTTTTGCAAGCTCAACTATGATATCACATTATATGGATATATTACATGATTACTGCTTTAGATGGATAGATAGGTGGAGACGGTGTAAAAAGGATTTGTCTGTCGTTTTTAACGGAGCTTTGATGTTTTTTGGCCCTGATAAATTCCATGTGTCTATCTTTTGTACTAATGAAGTTATAGGAACTGCTCAGCAAACAATGAGGAAAAAAGTTTTGCATATTTTATTAAATATACTGATTCGTAATTATTTTTTTCACAGACGGACCCACCACAGATTATCTATAGCTGACACATGGAGAGATATTAATTTGTTAAAGCTGCAGAGGGCAGCAGAAACAAGTTTTGTTTGAGGGTCTCGGCGTCTCGTGCTCTCTCACACATGCTGTATATAAACAGAGAGTTACAAGGTACTTACGTAATGACGAAGACGTGTATCTTTACAATGAGATAAGACAAACGGGAGACAAACACACACATGCACACAAAAAAGAAGCAAACGTGAAAGCTTCCAGGTTGTACCCAGAGCCCTCTCTTATTCTGGCCGTACCCACTCTTCCTACCGTTAACAGCGAAACAGTTGTGTTGCTAGGAGACGGACAGGTTCCAAGTGTTGTAGACCTACTCTCAGGGTCTCACGGTGAAAGGAACTCATTTAAAACTTTAATATTCAAACTACAACATGGTGTGGATGTAATGGCTATTTTTTCTTTTAAAACTTTGTCCAAATACGATAGGACGAACTTGTCTTCTTGAGCTTCCTCCGCGCTGTCCCGCCCACACGTGCGTAACCAAATGTGGGCGGAGTCAAACAGCTGGATACTCGTGGCGGCGGCGATACAGGGGGACTGGCTGCTGTGAAGCCAGCCTTCCCCCCACTCTTTTCAACGCGAACACGGCTAACCGAAGTCCCATCTGCTCTGGAAAAAACCTACATACTCAAGGAAAAGTAAAACTAAGTCGTGATAGGTTTTTTGGGGGTGGGGGTGCCAGAGTTGTGGAGGACACGCCGGCGTACTCAAAGTTTTTTCATTTTCCTAAAAAAAAAAAAAAACTGCAAGAATTTGCTAGCTTACAAGGAGGCAGAAGGTGAGTTGTCACAGATTTACCTTTGATGTTTGTTGTTGCTAGCTAGGAACATGAAGGTGGGCACAAAACCGTCGCATTTGAAGAGGAAGCGAAGCATTTTTAAGTAATATGTCCACCCCGAAAACAACCCAAAAAGCTTATAAAATATTGCTGAACATTTAAGAAAAGTAGAAAATTAAAGCTTTACTAAAGCAGGATTATGTAAGGTAATGGAACCTGCTGATTCTTGTAAATTAAATTGCTGTGATCACTGATAGCTTGTTATTGATAGATTACTTAATCCTTTAATGCTAATGAGTAGGTGAATGCTCCTAATCAACTTAATCAACAAGCCTGATCTCTTTATCGATCCTCTCATTCACTAGCTGAAAGGAGACATCTGTCCTGCCACTGTCCCATCTACCGTCCTCCATCTTCAAGAAAATGAATCGGTGCACATGTCAGTCACACTCAAGTAAATGTTAATCCTACTTGAGAAGATATTGCTCAGCTGGCTGGAGAGGAAAAAGAAGAAAGCTGCTGGAAGATGTCTCTGTGGATGATACTACCTGTTAGCCTCCCAGTCCTGACCATCACTGGGATATGGGTTGTGTAAGTATTTCTGTTTTTTGTTTTGTTTTGTTTTTTTTTTTTACCGTTCTTTCTTTCTTCTTTTTTTGACATAAGAAATGTTTAAAATCTATGTAAATGTCCTAAAGTTTGACGTCTGGATCTGTACCCTGTCCATAACTTTATAATAACAAAATACAAATTAAAAATTGGAATCATGTTGAAATAAAAATACTCTTTGATACCCCGGCCTCTCCTGCCTACAGGAGCGCAGCACTACATATCTCCCTGAATTCCTGGGAGCCATGGCAATTGCATGTGGATTAACTCTTTCCTGTAATCATCCGGGATTATCACCGCTCTCCTAAAAATCAGACACGCAGGTTTGCAATAAATCTTAATTATCTGAGCAGATGTGCTGGAGAGGAACCCTCCTGGTTATACTTGGGCTGACAGCTCTTCTCTCTGTTCTGTTATTTCTTTGGGACGAGGAATGCAAACCCCAGGGGGGAGAGAGGCAGATGGTCCAGTTCCAAATTGTTATAGTTCTGAATCAAGGCTATGTGCTGCATCACTGATAAGTTGCATGGGGACTAAACAGCCTAATCAAACACCAAACTTGAGACCATACGGCAGTTAATGTTGTGGTGTGCGTGGCTACTCAACAGTCCAATCAGCAGTGTGTATCCAGGTGTAGCGGCTTAATGTCTCCATGCTGATTTGAGAACATGAAGGTGGAAACCAATCTGTCTAGTTTGGGCATTTTTTTCTGAGTAGAAAGCTGATCTGAGTTAAGATGCCGAGAGCTGCAGACTGCCAGCCCCTTTACACCCATTTCCTTCCCGTTACCTTGACAAGGGTGCGTTGTTTCTAAGAGCAGTCAAGGGCCTTTTTCAGACTAGGGTAATGTCACAGAATGTGGATGTTGCATAACTCCTGCTTCCCAGTGTGGATGACTGGGTGGGAGTAAGGTAAATACTGGAAAGGGGTGGGAAAGACTGTAAGCAGAATTTTCACTCAGCATCTGGTGCCCATGCCAAGTGTTTTCTGTGTCAAGTTGGACCACCAAGAAGTCTTGGCTTCTGTTTCTCAACTTTTATCAGTCAGTCAATGTATTTGCATATGTGTCTTGTATGTAATCCAGCAAACATGCTGTAGAAGCAACTGTAGTTTAACCAGTACTTGCCAAATTTATGTATAATTTATTGGCTCACACATTTTTCTGAGGGTTTTTTTTTTTTTTTGCAGAGCTTTTGGGACTTTTCACTGTTTAAAAACACACACAAAACAAAACAAAACAAAACAAAAAAAGATATACCATGGAAGTCTTTCTTTATGTAGGACTTGTTTGGTCCTAAATAAAAAACAGGGTCTGTTCCACTTAAACATTGCTCAAAGGCACATGCAATTACAGCCATTGCTGAGCTTTGATAGGGGTCTAATTATATAAACAAACCTATTATTACTTAGCCTCTGCTGAGCACATAAAGCGCTGGTTTAGTTCCAGCTACAGCTAAATAAGTTCACTTTATTTAGAAGCACCCCAGAGCTGCAGATGCTGTTCTAGCTTTTGAAGCTGGCCAGATGTACAAAATACACCCCAAAATCAGGGGAAAATGTAACAACCTAAGCTTTCTTTTTCCTGCATTTATTTAATGCCGTCTCATGATTTATTTCATTTTTTTCTAGATTTTTGATTTTTGTTTTTTTCTTGTTGGTACCATTTGTAGTGTTCAGTACATATGGAAAAGAAGCAGACAAAAAGATGTGTGTTTGTTACTGTGTGTCTTGGAAGGCTTAAATGTCTCTCACCGTCATTTACGCCTGAAGGTACACATTGGCGCATTTTTCTTTGCAAGATATAAGTTAATGTGTTATCTGAGAAAAAAAATTCTCGAGTAAATTGTAGCATTCGTAGCAAGACTTTTAAGTCTTATCACACAGTAGATAAAAGAGAGGAAATGGTGCAGTTTTGTTTCTGTTTCTTTATCATAGTCAAAAGTCTTCTTTCACTGACACAGTGATGGACTTCCTCAATGCATTATGTCAGAGCAGCGCTCTTTACAACACATGGTGATTCACATAGCTTTAACCCTTTGTGGTCTTTCCTGTTCTGTATACCTGAAATACACCTAAATGAGTCATTTCTTTGGTAGCTGAAGTCTCGGCCTGCAATTTTGAAAAAACCGGTCGGACCTACATAGTTTTTTGTGTGTTGTAGCTTGTTGACTTTCATCTACAGTGAGAGATCCGTGGGAACAGTAAGATGCAATCAATGGAAAAAATCCCAGAGGGTTATTGCCCCCGTCTAACCAGCCAGCCAAGTGTTGACAGCCTTTACAGCAGTCAAAACCAGCTGTGCATTACACTAAGCAAATGTAGTGTTAAAAGGCTGGTAGCAGAATTAACTTCACACTTGGAAGTTAACTAAAAATAGATACTCCAAACATTTCTTTTCTAACAGCAGCTGGTGCCCTCAGATTATTTTTAAATGTATCAGAAATAAATAGACATGTTGTTCTCATAGTAATGATTGCTATGCTCAGACTGATATTTTTGTCTGTTATGATGGTGAAGATGATAAAATCTTGACCTTTCGGACAGTCACACCTAACTTGCATGTCGTCATTGGATAGGAGGGGCTAGCTGGTGATTTCCAGGACAAAGATGTAAACAGACACTGGTGACAGAACTGCCATGTATTATACTGGGTGTCATTCTGTCCCAGTTCTACATAGCTACAGCTGTGTACACAAGAAAAAACCTGCTCAGGTTGGACAGTCCGTGTTTTCTGAATCTGATATTGTGTCGACACATGAAATTGTAGCAGATACTGTGTAGTGGAAATAATTTAATACCACAATTTTGACTTTGTAAAATATGTCTTGCTTCCAATTTCTTGCTTGTGTCTTTGGGAAATATCTCTGTCCTTTAAAGACTGGCATGTGAGTAGGATACTATCAGCCATGGAAACAGTCCTGATTGGTGCTTAACCTCTCGTTGAACTAGGACTGCACACAAAAATGACGAAAGATACTCCATCTGTATGACTCTGACTGTCTTCCTGCTTGAATAACAAGGTTATACATGCGACTGTTGCATTTCCTTCCTGAGATGGCCACCTTGAAATGTGGCTAAAACGATGCTGCAAAATTATACTGTAGTTAAAAAATTAAAAAATAAATATATGGTGTGGGATATGTAAACACCTCAGAAACCTGAGTTTCCCATAATTTTTTTCTGCATGTGCATATTCGTCCCATCTGCATGTGCAGTTGTTTAGGACTTGAGCGACAGAGCAGACACAGTTGAGCTGCACATGTTCGTGGTGAGGACTTAATCACAGGACTCACAGTTAAATAGCATTTTCTTCATCCATTCAAAACAAGCCGCTGGACATCTGGCCCTTTAATGTAGCCTCTTGTATCATTAGCTGAAAATGGTTTGTTATGTGAAAAATATGTGTTTTAAGTATTTCCAGGCAGGGTCACAATGTCAGGTATAATAATGCAAATGGTCATTGCAGCCTGATTGAAGATGTTCCAGTTATAGATTTTATCTGTAGCCTGAGCAAAAGGGGATTTTTTTTTTCTGGTCTCAATATTTTAAAATCTTAATATAAGATGATATAAAGTAAACAGTTAGCACTGTTGCTTCACATGAAGAAGATCCTTGGTTCAAATCAAGCTTTCTGTTTGGAGTTTGCAGATTCTCTTTGGGTACTTCTGGTACCTCCTCTAACTTCCATCAGCAGTCCAGAGGCATCCAGTTAGTGGAGTTGCATCCCTGAATTGATGATAAGGGGAAGAAAATAGATGGATCAATATATTAAACATTGCTGTTTGTGTTTAGTGTTGACATGATCAAAAACCTAGACGTGTTTTTTTTGTCTTTCTTTATCAGCTGACATGTACATCTCTGATATTATGTTACTCTATTGGTCTAGCTTCAGTTTTATTTATTTGTTAACCCACACAAATTATACATACAGAGCTTCTAGTTTGGTCAGCATCTTGACTATAGAACAAAAATTCTTCACCTTGTTGAGCAAATTAGTTTTTATCTTTTTACCCTTTGGTTATTGACCTCTGTGTGGCTGTGACTGGTCAGTACCCTCACCATTGTCATACCACTTTGACAAAAATGAGCCATCTGAGGTAAATGGAGTGGTTCTTATATAGCGCTTTTCTACTCTACATGAGTACCCAAAGTGCTTAATACAACAGTTTCAGATAAAGGGTAAGAAATGGTGAAATGTCAGGTTAACTGTTCCTGAAAGTTAAACAGGTGCAGGTGCAGCATTTTAGGTCACCGTTAATGTTCAATAAATGAAAAGACCTGCAGTCGTATGTAGGTCATTTTAAGTCATATAAAATCATCACCGTACATAAGCGACTGCATGAGAAATGCTAATGCAAAGACGTGACAGATATGCAAAAAGTTTTCAGTGAGCTTATCAGTTGAAGGCTACATGGGTTTTGCATGAATCTGTTCTGGATTCATGTTCGCTCTGACATTACGTTTCCTTGTTGTTGTGGTCTGTCTCTCCTCCCGACAGCCTGGCGTCACAGTAGTGTCAGGTTATTAAATTAGCTGTGGCTTTTGCATTTAACTCCCCACTGCTTTTCACTTGAATTCAATGACCTTAAAAAACGTCCTATTCTGAGGCTGCATGTGAGAAGTTTCTTTTTTCCTACCACTCTAACGGCTTTTGCCGTATGAATGCTCATTGAGTCGCTTTAATAGTTACAGTGTATGCTAAAAATATAAAATAACCGTTTCCAAAAAATAACTGTTCCCTTTGATTTTGGCTAATCATTTCCTTTTCCTTTTTAGCTATGCCATGGCCCTTTACAACCAGCACGTCTGCCCTGTGGAAAATTGGTATGTTGACATCTATTCTGTAACTTGCTGATCCCTACAGTCAGTCTTGACCTTTGTAACCTTCCTCGCGCTTCTTTTGCAACAAGAGCCAATGAGAATAACTTCCCGCTCAGTCACCTAAAAAACATTTGAGAGACTCATTAAAATCCGCTCACAGTTCAGTTCATTTCAGTTCAGTGTTATTTACTTAGCGACAAATCACAACAACAATTACCGCAAGGCACTTTATATTGTAAAGTAAAGACCCTACAATAATACAGAGAAAACCCTAATAATGAGACAAACCCCCATGAGCAAGCACTTGGTGACCGTGGGAAGGAAAAACTCCCTTTTAATAGGAAAAAACCTCCAGCATAACCAGGCTCAGCAAGGGGCAGGCATCTGCTGCAACTGGTTGTGGTTGAGGGGAGGGAGGCAGGAGAAAGACACACTGTGGAGGAGAGCCATAGATGAATATTAATCTAGAAAATCAGCACAAATCTAAAGCTGTGATGCTGAGAAATTTGTCGTTGCTGTCAGATCGTGTGCTCTGCTGCTCTGGATGCTGGGCTCGTTTCAGACAAGCTGACGTTAATCTCCACGAGCAGAGCTAGCATTTGATGACACAGTGGTTTTCTGCCTCTTTGACACACCAACCCTAAAAACAAAAGAAATCCTGGGTGTGATCCCACAAAATGGCTCTTAATATACAGTTACTGTACTGTGGTTTAACAACTGACTGTATTATACAGTTTCTCATATATTTTTACTAGACCCAGTGAAAAAATTCAGGAATATGTCTTTGGTTTGTTAGCTATTTTCCACCATCTGTCCACAGCCTAAAATAAATGCTATTTTTCTCAATTTTTAACATTTACTTTTGCACTGCCATACATGTTTGGTTGTTTTCTTTTTCAGGTTGTATAACCAGTCATGTGAGGAGGAGCTGTATTTGCAGAGCGGGCCATCCTTGTGCTGCACACTAGACAATGTACCTCTCATCAGGTCAGTGAGATGGAGTCCTACCTCTCGTCCGTCTCTTCTCTGCCCCTTTTTTCTGCTGAGTCAGAACAGGAACACTGTCCCATTGTTTTGCGTGACCCCTGTCGGCACATTGTTGATTTAAAAAGAGAAAAGCGAGTGAGGAGAAGGAGACGTTTCTTCTGTGTGTGTGTGTGTGCATTCTGAAAATAACTTGTGGCAGAAATATCCTGCCCGCCACCGTGGCAGTTTGGAGGCAAAACACGGGCCTACGCTCAGCCATGTAAACACATACGCACACAGAGGAGTCGGCTTACAGTCGAGAGGAAATCAAGACACTCCTGCTTCTTTGTTTGGGTTTTTGGCCCTCTCAGCTTTCAACATCAAAGACATGTTATACCACATAGCTATAGTGGCTTTCATTTAAAAAAAACAAAACAAAAAAACCCAAAGCAAAAAAACTGGAAAAACAGAACAGATAATATGCAATGATAATGAATGCCCCCCCCACCACCACCACCGCAAATCAAGTGTGCAACTGCAGTTTAACACAGAAAGTTAATCTTTAATATAGCAGCGCTGTTGTTGCTAAGCAGTCGAAGCAGAGAAGGTGGAAGAGGCATTTTTCTTAATCTGTGTTAAATGCCGTGTTGCTGAGTAAAAATAAAATGGAAATTTGAACAGTCCATAGATGAAAGAATTGTTTAAAATGTATTCATGTCAGCTTTAGTCTAATGAATGGTGCGTTTTGATCCATGTAGTGAAGAATGCGCGTATGACTTGAGTCAGCTGAGAGAGCTTTGGCTTCAATGGGAGTTTGGGCACAGACAGCCAGTGTTGGGTGTCTCTGAGCTTCCCCTCCTACAAACATTTCTCATTTGTAGAATAAAGGCAGCATGCAGCAGGTGAAAAGTCAGCCAGACAGTACCTCTGGCTGTGTTGATGGTTGGAGTATAGGCAGTGGTGCTGTTACTGGTGCATTGTTTCACAGTATTGGTCTGATTGTTTTCTTGTTATTGTTTCTTGCAGTAAATGTGGGACTCTTCCTCCTGAGAGCTGCTTCTTCAGCCTTATCTGCAGCACGGGCTCATTCATGGGTAAGGCATCATAAGGCATGGCTCAGGACACATTAGACTGGCTTATATTAACTGTGTAGACCAGCAAGCTAAAATTTCAAGACACACCTGCATTCACACTTGCGGAAAATAGCCTATACTTTATCTGAAATATCATCTTTTAAATATACAGTAGCTCACAAAAGTGAGCTACACCCCTCACATTTTTATTAATATTTTAGTATATCTTTTCAAGGGACAACACTAAAGATATGAAACTCTTATAGAATGTAAAGTAATCAGTGTACAGCTTGTATAACGGTGTAAATTTGATGTCCCCTCAAAATA
>VVHJ01054160.1:19516-30893 GCA_015107715.1 Tylochromis polylepis
ACGGGTGTTAGAAGAAAAGTCCCCACAGTTAAATCCTCTGTGGACCATGAATGTCTGCATAAAATTCATGAAAAGCCATCTGATAGACAAAGGTGTGACGTGGAGAACACTGTCATCCGTAGACTGCATAAATAAAGAATGACATTTTTAAAGTCATAGGCATACTTTGTGGACAGCTACACAGCTTTTACGCCGCGAACTCTTCAGCAGCAAGCAGTGGGAGAAGAAAAGAGAGAACATGAGGGTGATAAACTACCTTTGTTGTAATATTTTCCGAGGCTGGCGCTGTAGCTGTAGCTCCGATCGATGCCAAAAGCTCCTGTTAACAATAAAAGACAAATCAGACGTCCTCATTTTGCTTTATAGCAAGCTAATCAAAAGCAGATAAACTGCTGTGGAAACCTGTAAAAATCAATCCCAGGTGAGTGATAGGTGCTGGCAATGCAACTCTCACCTTTTATGAAGTCCTTATTATTTTTATAGTCTCATATTGAGTGTGCCCCGCCGACTAGGAAATGTGATGGTCGATAAACTTTGTTCAAGATTATAAGCGGGAACTATTTAAGCTTCCGCTTGCCCTGAAGCTCTCAGCCATTACCTGTATAAGCAGCTATGTTGGGGTGGTTACTGAAAAGCGCCTAAGAAATATTTAAACCTAAACTTCTGCACGCCTTCAGTCACAACTCTGATCTACGCCCTGAAAAAGGTGTTTCCTTGGCTGAAATTTCACAGAGTCACTTTTATCTCTGACAGTTCAACTTACCGAGGTTGCTTCTCCATTATCAGCTTTACTTCTCACAGCCACTGCTCTGTTTTAACTCTTTCACTACCAATGAGGAGCTACAGCAGATGTTTTTGGATCAAAAATAGATATGGACTTATTCTTCTCATTTGCATTCCAGTTTTTTATTATCAGATACCAATAAAATACTTTCCACAGTTCAAACAATAATTTTCCAGGTCCTGTCAACAAGCTGTTTTAGCTCCTGTCTCTTTTAAAGCCCTCCGCTCCCTGATTGGCTGCCCCTCCTATCTCCTGCGACCAGAACCCTGGTGCTTTCTTATTATTGTGGCTTTGGCGTCCCTGAGATGACTGTGCGAGAAAGTCCACACTGAGCTGATGTAAGCTCAGCACAAAATTACAAGAGAATGTCAGAAAACTTCAGAATTTAAAAAAGCTTTTGGCTCACAGGGATTATTTTACAGTCACCTCATTATTTAAAACTTTGATCACGTTTAGTGTGATCATCTAACATCGAAACATGAGAGAAAATGAGAAAAGCATGACATAGCACCCCCTTTCATACGTAAATATTTAATTGTAAATGTTTTACGGAAATTTCAAATTTGCTGTCCACCTGCAGTACCTTCCTCGCCCACCAGAGGCTTGCTGCACGGTTTAATAAGGTTTGATTCCATGGAGACTGACTCGCTTTTAGAAATGGCCACTAGAGGAACAGCAGTTTTTTGCATTCCCGCTTTGCCCGAGGCCACCACTTAGTAGCAGTAATATAATATTAATCCTTAAATATCACCAGAAGTCTGCACAAATCCTTCCAAGAAAGGACACGTATGAGATCCTTGAACTTCAGCTTCATACTTGCTGCGCATACTTCATCCCTGCACCCACCAAAATTTCCAAGTTCTTCTCACGTGAACTACGATTAATGTTTCACGAGACGTTTCCTTTCCACCTGTTATGACCATAATTAAAGAATGCATTTAACTTAAGTGACATAATTGTTTAATTACTGACTATAATTTGATCACTGTATTATATTACTATGAGACAGGCAAATATAACAGTAGTTCTATTTGACAGTAATGTCTTATTTTGTAATCCCCCCACCGCCAGCCAGCAGTTGCAGGTTTTACTGATTACTTTAATGCCGCTGTGGTCAGAAGGTCAGGAAACCAGCTCCTCGCTTTTATGAGCTTGTAAATGTTAATGTGCTCATTTTATTCTAGTCTACAGCTGCAGGTGTGCCCTCTAAATGATCCTTATGTGAATCACGCAGTGGAGAGTCACCTAGACGGACCTGAGTCTTTGCGAGGCTCGTGGTGTTTCCAGTCTGCAGGCAGAGTCGCATTGGTCTCGACTCCAAACAGACCGCGTCTCTCCCTCTCTGCATTTTTCACACTGCAGAACAGCTGGTTGTTGGTGTTCTGTAAGGCAGGAAAAACGATAAACCATCACAAATGTACAAAAGCCAAATGAAGCACTGAAGACCAATGACCTACTGTGTCTACACGTTTTGGTATCGTATGATTTCACACACACCCCTGAATACACAGCCAGCTGTTGCTGGCTGTACAAATTACATATTCCTCCCAGTGCTGCACTTCAGTTGCAATGAGGCATGAAGTTTTCTCCTTAGATATCAGAGATGAAATTCACCTTGATGGTGCGGTCGTGGTTGTTGGGGAGGTGTGGCAGCGGAGGCCTGTTCTGGCTCAGCGTGTGGTAGCTGGGGTTGGAGTAGTAATGGTGGTAACTGTGAGGAACATCTGCAGGACAAAAACAAACACATGGCATCACGTCTGCTGCTATTAAATTACCTCAAGGTCAATAAAATGCATTCCACGAACACACAGAGTGAGACAGACATGACAAACTGCACTGTGCATACGAACGACTGCAAAAAACACATCAACACGCTGCAGTGATTTTCTTCAGAAATACTAAATATCCAGCGTAGGTAGCTGACTGGATGAATCTTCTTCTGCAAAGGCATGTTAACAGTTAGCAGTGATTCAGTTTAAAACAAAGATTTTTTTATGAAGCAGTGAGATTTAAAGGGATTAAAGAAGAATCCTTAACAACGCCACAAAATCTGCCACAGTCCCACTTGTTACAACATTTAATTTATCCCTTATGGATCAGATGCTTCAGTTATTGCCAGCTGATAAACGGCTGACACTGAACATGAAATCCATCTAGTTTGATGCACCAGTTTGGAAAACCATCAGCTGCGTTTGGCTGAATTAAATGGAAGTTTGAAACTTCTCCGTGTTCTTCAGATCCTAACATACTATATGAAAACGTGTTCAGTGATTTATTTTCATAATAAATCTTATTTATGTGGCCTTTAAGTCCCGTTAAATTACATTCGGTCATCAACTGTTGTACCAAAAGAAAGCATAGAAAAGGAAAATATAGTTATGTTGATTTCTGACATCCTGGTTTATATTTCTAAGGCTTAAAAAAAGTGTTTTAGTGTCAGTTTACATCTCCAGCAGGGAAGTCGAAAAGGTGAACAAAATCAGCCGTAGCTTGCCTGTCACAGACACATCGACACAGTCTTGTGGCAATTAATCAAAGAGTCAAATCTGGATCCACAAACACAAATGTTCCTTTTGTTTTGGGGTGCAGTGACGAGTCTCCTATCTACTAATTCATGTCTATATACACAAAATATATAATAGTTTCCAAAAGAGTGAAAAATCCACATATTTGAGGGTGGAGTGATTGGCAGTGGTGTAACTTATGTTGGTGGAAGAGTTTGGGAAGACATGCACTGGGTAAGATTTAGAAAAAGACCCTGGTTTTGGTTAAAATACAATGACTCCATTTTATTTTAAAGGCGGTTTGTCGCTTGCCAGGCTGACGTGTTCCAGCTGGAGAGGATCAACGACATACGTGCTGCAGACACAAAACATTCTTCTCATTGAAACGTGTTAGCTTTACTGCCACAAAAAATGTTATTTGTGTCCAAGAACATGAACAAATACGTCACTTTTCCTGTTTTGCCACAAGACTGGGCTGCACAAAGTGCGTTATTAGCAGTGGTGGAAAAAAGCACGGCAAACGCACGAAAGTAAAGATGAAAGCCGCTTCTAAGGTGACTGGATTTTCAGGTGCATTTCCATGTGCTGCAGCTTATCAGCTCATTAGTGACTGGAACGCGCGCTCCAGCAGGTTGTGACAGTAAAAGGCTGTGTGATTTTTATTTATTTATTTATTTTTAACAGCCCTGTTCCCACTGAACATGTCAGTTTGTCATTATCCAGCGATGTTCTCGTACCCTCCGTCTGCACTTATCAAACCGTACTGGAAACCGGATGGTGGTGCACTGCTACCGCCACACTGTAGGTTTAGGTTCAGTGCTGAGTTGCGAAAGTCGTGCCACGTTTGATATTTGGTGATGATGGGCTATTCACCATTTTATTGAACTGCTGTAATTCAACCTTACATCCACAGGATGAGCCATCGCTCTGCATTAGCAGACAGAAACATCCTCTGACTGTACCTGGAACGGCGTATTCAGAGTTGACCGTGCGGCTGGTGGAGAAGGAGACAGTCGGCGTGTTGTTCTGCTTTTCCTTCTGCCTGCGGCGGTAGAGCAGCAGCAGAGCCAGCAGCAGGACCACCAGAATGACAAGCACAACGATGCCGGCGATGGCCCCCCACGACTCCCTCTCTCCAGGATTAAGACGACTCATGACACTCCCCGTCTGCTGAAATGAGTCTGACAAGCAGAGGGTGGAAGGAGAGCTCAAGTGCAACAACCAGAGGAGCTTTCATGATTAATTCATTATTCTTCATTATAAGGCCAAGATCCATGAACCACGGCACATAGCAGGTGAAGCAGATCGCCGTGCAAAGTCAGTAAATGTTCGATTCGGTTCAGTTCATTTTATTTACACAGCACCAAATCAGAACAACAGCCGCCTCAAGGCGCTTTACATTGTAAGGTAGTGTAAATGTCAGTGTTATAGCTCCCATACTTCTGCAAACATGAGGTCCATACCTTGCTTGCAGTCATCGCCTCCATTTTCACACACACAGTCTCCAGTAAATCTGTCACAGAGGAGGTTGGCTGGACAGGAGCAGGTGTGAGCACAGAACTGACCAAAACGTCCCGGATCACACGCTGGAAAACAAAGCACGCACGCTTTAGCCTAAAGCTCATATTTCACCCGATGAACCATTTGTAGAGTGAAACTAACATTTTATAAACCACAAATTCCAGTGCCAACAAAAATCCAAAAGGAAAACTGCAGATACTCTAACGACTACTGAGGCTGGCTGCAAAAATACAAACACAAGTCAACCCATGCAAAATGCCAAAGTTTACAGCATAAACATTTACAGCCATGTTATTCATGGTTTATTTCCCCTTCAGCAGCATCTGGGTGATATATGTGTTGAAGTTTTACAGGACTCACTTGAATGCTCCTTTCTTTTCTGTAAGGCCTCGTCTCAGCTAATCAGAGTCACTGAGCTGGTCCTGTGTTGGTGCTGTTGGTGCTTTTTGAACCATTTTAATGCAAATATCTGTTTTGTTTCAGTTCTGCCGAAAATTCTAGTATTTTGTTAGTCGAGCGCTAATTAGCAGGTGTTTGTTTCTGTGTGATGCATCTGGACAGTTTATGATTGCTGCTTGATGACTAAGCTAACTGGCAACAGCTGGTAGTTTAAATACGGTCACTTGTAGCTCTAAAGAGAAACAAGATGCTCAGATCGAGGCCTCACATACGAGTGGGCGGCTGCTTCCAGTGATTAGAGTCAGTGTATGGATAAAAACAATGCCCTGGCTGGTGGGAAGTTATAATAGGGATTATTAATCAACAGATGACCACTTCAAGTTCTGACCCTGTAGACACTTGTAGCAAATCAAAAGCACCGTACTGTCCACGCTCTCATCTCTGCATGAAATCGCGTGGCACTCACGTTTGGAGCAGTCGATAGCGGCCCAGCCCGGTAAACATTCGCAGTGACCGTCCCGGTGGTTGCACGTGGAGTTGTTGGCACAGGGAACACACACTTCAGAGCACTGTTTTCCAAAGTAGCCAGCTGGACAAACTGTAACCACAGAATGTAACCTGCTAAATGACCTGCACTAACTTGTAAATGAAAGATCAGCGGCTTTTTGCGATGACTGCTGATGAGAATTGCTAATGAGAAAGCCCACCTTGGTCACAGTTTGGCCCAGTGTATCCAGGTAGACAGTCGCACTCTCCCGTCACATGATGGCAGCGGTATGATTGGCCACAGGACTGACAGGGCACACTGCACTGGTCACCGTACGTACCCGTCCTGCATTCTGAGGGAGACAGTAGGGCCGACGTTAGACAATACATACAGCCGGTTTTTTATTGACTCATCAGTAGCAACGCTCACTGTTTTGGCAGGTGACTCCCCAGTAGCCCGGACGGCACACGCACGCTCCAGTTTCCCTCAAACATGTGTCACTGTTTGGACAGTGCTTGAAGCAGGTCTGGTTACAGTGGCGCCCCCACAGGCCCTCTGAGCACGGCTCACTGCAGCGGGGACCTAAAGGAAATGAAGCAGGAAATTACAACTTTTACTGAGTCTAATCACATAATTTAGTTTAATAAAAGACCTACAGTTTTACTTCTGCTAAAGTAAAGAGCAGAATGCCTTTCACTATCACAAGTAAAAGTGTTGCACAGAGATCAGTTACTGATCTAAATACATAAATACTGTTAGGAACTGTATGAAAACGTGGTTGCAATGATAAGCAGCGACAGAGTGAAAATGGGAATATGGGGTTGGTGTGGTTTTTTTGGGGTGGTTAACGGTTTCAGAAATGTTGCTGCTGAGCAAACAACTCTGGAAATATTTGGTAGTTTGGTGTTCTCACCAAAAAGATTTTTTTCACAGATTTTCCCTGAAACACAAAGAGCCTGTTTTATTCACATGGATGGTGCAAAACCAGACTGAAGTGCTTCTCATCACTAATATTAAAATATTAGCCTCATAGAGTCAGTGGAAGAAATGTTGGCGGTCAATAAGAGTGCAGTATGTATGACTTTAACCCTGTGAGGTCAGTCATAAGCATAACCCAGATCGTGTGTCTTAGAGAAAGCAAAAAAAGGACAAATGTAAAAATGTATTTCATGCATGTTAGAAGCTTTAATTTTTGTCTCATATTCGCTAAAATGTAGGAGAACAACTTATTCAAAAATGAAATGCTCTGTTTTCAAAGGGTTACAGTTTAGAGTCATTTCTGATGACTACTGAGACCTCACAGGCGCACGGTCAAGTCAGGTGGAGTCAGAATAATCAGAAAAATTCATCTGGACGACTGAGTAAGGCGACAAAAGTTTAAGAGCACTGCCTTCCCTTTTTTAAATGTCATACATGGAAAAGGAGGAAGAAATTGATTGATGGTAAGAAACTTGATTAACAGTATCAATCTGATTGGCTCTGGCACTGCTTACTATTTATAGGTCCTGTTGCTAGACTTTCTTTAAGTCACACAACAGTACAATGAGAGTACATGAGAGCAAGGATGGTTTAAAACCTGTGGCTCACAGTTTATCAGACCAGACTCATCTGTGATACCAGAGCCAAGCTGGCAGCGATACATCAGCAGGACGTCATCACTTACCAGACCAGCCTGGCAGACAGTGGCACTCCCCGGCGGTAGCTTGGCAGCCGTCGGCATGAACACAATCGCACCTCTTCAGGCAGCCAGGCCCAAACGTGCCCATCTGCACAATGAGCAAGTGCCAACGGGCAAAGAATTGTCAGGGGAATCTCCTCCACGTTCGGCCAGCCCAGTCACAGTGAGACAAAACACTACACTGGCAATGTGCTGTTGTGTAGACAGCCTGGTGGGTTGGCATGGCACAGACAAGAGGGGTACTTTTCCAAAATCCAGATTAAAGCATACAGAGGGCGAGGTAAGGGATGAAAAGCTGGACACTTCTACAGGCTGCCGAATCAGAAAACTGACATATCCCGTGTAATTATCAGCCGTATGATTTCAGCGTTAGTCTTATCAAAGACTTCATTCGTCTCATCGGTGTGACATAGAATAAACATAGACTGGACTTTTCTCATCTTGGAGAGCAGTAATATCAGATTTATTTTACAAAGTGACATCTGTTTCTTTATAATGCTGTGGCTTTAGTCCAGGGAGTGGAAGAACGCTGGAAACCGATCCTTTTATTGAACCATTGCTTTTATTTTGTTTATATTTTATATGCATGCAATGTGTTATTGCGCACTTTGTGTCCCCAAAAGCGGACAAATTAAGATCTCCATTTACCCTTTTTTGTCGTGACAGGTTATTTTTGTTAAATACACAAAGACAATATTTGATATATGTTATATATTTGTTTACATTTTAGTTTACCCATCGAGCTAAGTCATATAAACAGTATTGCTGTTACTCTGCGCACTTGTACGCAGGTCTGGTGTCTGGCAGCATCTGAATTCAAGGTTCAAGGCTGCTTTTATCGTCTCCCTACAGAGAAAACTGTCTGAAAGGACAGACGTGTCACAAGACAGCGCTCTCTGTTGTCTAGTAAAATCATTTACTTTTTGATGCATCTGTTAATACCCGGTTTTCCAACATATTTTCCAACTTCAAGGATAAGTATTATATATAAAGCCTCCCGGTATCTGCAGGTACTCACCGGGCACGGTTGGTCACAGCGCGCCCCCTGCCAGCCAGCCGTGCACGTGCAGGATCCATCTGCAGGGTTACATTTTGCTCCATTGGCACAGTGGCACGTGGCATTGCATCCCGGACCCCAGGTTCCTTCGGAGCAGGGGATGGAGCAGTCCGGTCCTCGCCAGCCTGCAGACCCACAATCAACTGTAAGTCTTTGTTTTCCTTTTGGCCAGGTTTTATGATTGTATTCGTTCTCCTCTGATTAATTGCGTTGGTTTATTTATTACCTTCTTTGCAGAAACAAGTTCCATCAATCGGTGAGCAGTCCACATAGTTTTTACAGGAGCACTCCAGGGAGCAGTTCTTGCCATAGGTGCCACTTTTACAGGGATATTCACAGTGAACCCCCTGCAGTAACCCCCAAAGTTTGGTTTACATGAAGACACAATAGGTATAGAAAGTGAGTGATTGATCAAATTTTAAAATATTGAACAAAGTCATTAATTAACTCTCCCACTGACCGTGAACCCGGGGGCGCAATGACATCGTCCTGTGGCCCCATCACACACCCCTCCATTCACACAAAGACACGGCTCCAGGCACCCATGACCATAGAAACCATGAGCGCAGGTCTCATTGCAGTATAGTCCCGCCCAGCCCGGTTGGCACGTGCACTCTCCTTTCATTGGATGGCAGCTGGACGATGTAAGCAGACATAAATATGAATGGAGCAGTGAGAAACAGAGGACTTAATGCCAAAGAAAACCAGCAGTCAGCGCCGGTCTGCATGTACTTCAGTACTTGTCTTCATACAAGTAACCACTTTAAACAAATTATTATTGACGCTGCCATTTTTGAAAGTCCTGAGAAGGAGAATAATCTCATTAGTTGACTTTAGGGTTGGTGGAGCCACTGCAACATCAGATGTTAATCAGGCTCAGTGATGCCCACAAAGGCCTGAGAAATGAAAACACCTGTGGCTGTGTGGTCTGCTCACACTTGTTCAGCTTAAAGCAGCTCTTTAATTACATTTAGTACTGCAACATTATGATACAATATGATAAAATTTAACCTCTATTTGGGAATTTCCAGGTAAGCCTAACTGTATGAAGATCCCGGAATCGAGTTAGGAGATTATTATAAGGCCACAGGATCCCTCAGGAGAAACTTGGAAAACATTGCTCAGGAAAAGGCTTTCTGGCTTCTGATAAGCACTGATGGACGGATGCTTGGATAGAAGAAATAATATGTCATCATCCACATTTAAAATGGTACAATACTATGCAGATAAAGTAAATAACACGTATATTTATAAACCAGTTATTATAATATTATTGTTCAGAATCTTTTTGAGAAATATCTGAGAAAGTATAGTGAACACAAACTAATTAATAAAACTGTATGTCCTGTAAAACCTGCAAAGTTATTAAAAGTGAGAAAACACCCTTTGGTTAAACAGAACAGCACAACATAAAGTGTGGAACAAGGGTAGCCATGATATGTAAATTCAAATTACAAGAAAAATTTAAGTTGTTTTTTTTTGTTTGTTTTTTCCATTTTTCAGTTCACAGTGCCTGAATCACTATTCAAAGCAGTAAATGAAGCCTTTGCCAGACTCATGCAAAAGCTGCTCTTACCTGAGTGTGTGTTTGTCCTGACAGAGACACGTGCGTTCACAGTGCATGCCGTATATGCCATCTGGGCACATCCTGTCCCTGCAGTGCGGACCGCGGAAGCCCGGCTCGCACAGGCAGGCTCCATCGATGTTGTAGCAGCGCGCACCGTTAGCACAGTCGCACACACCTTTACAATCCTGCCCGTAACTACCTGCAGCACACTCCTCCTTACACCTTAATGCAGGAAAAAATGCACAAACACAAAAAAGCTGGGGCAATGGGATAAAATATACAAATGTGTGTTTGAGCACAGTATGCACAAACCAAATCTAAACGTTCTGCATTCCTGTGCCTCTGCTGTTTGTTTTTGCCTGATTTTTGGAGAAAAACATGCTCAGATTACTCCTGTTCACTGACAAGAAATCATAACCAGGCTGCCTTTTAATTTGAAGACAAAAAAAAAAAGGATGACACCGCCAAAACATTTTAAAATGTTTTCTCCAGACGAAGGTTTCAATTGCAATGTCGAGGAGACAATTTTTCTCTGTCGCTGACTAATCCAAACATTTGACGTGGCACCAGTAAGCATATTGGAGAAACACCTGCACAGGAAAAGCAAGAAAGGCAGAAACAACCACATGCCGTCCAAAGATCCACTTTCACTTGCGTACCTGTGACCAGTGAAACCTTTAGCACACTGACACTGTCCGGTTTCAGCGTTACATTTTCCGTTGTTGTGGCAAACACATTCCTCAGTACAGTTTGGCCCAAACCTTCCTTCTGGACATCGCTCGGTACAGACCGGACCCTGAACGGCAGAATGGAAAAATCATTAAGCACACAGAAAAACACAAAAGATAAATGGTTATAGATGCATTATTGCAAAAAATGTGGCATAAAATGCCACCAATTTCTGCACTCACTGAGAAAATAATGTGCTGTCAGATGGGCTCGCAATAAGAACAACATGTGCAAGTCATGCAAGTGCATCCTTTAAAAATGTCAGTGTTACAAAAAGAGACTGTTTTTCCAGAATTTGAATCCAGCTGGAATATGAAACACAAGCCAATTTAAAACCTGGCAACCTGCACGAGTAACAGAGAAGTGCAAGCTAAAACCCTCAAAATATACCGTCCATCCAGGTGGGCAAGCGCAGATCCCTTTGCCTTTACAGATGCCACCATTCTGGCACGGGCATCGCGCCTGGCATTTCCTCCTACACGAGGTCTCACAGCTGGGGGGGAAAGAAAGAAGATGGCTTAATGTCTCCTGACAGTAATTGGCCACTTGTATTCACAAAGACTGCATTTGTGTGGGTACATTCCTCAGAAACCTGTGGTACTCATTTTCAGCTCCATTAAAAAAAAAAAAAAAAAAAAAATTCAAGAGGGG
>VVHJ01054171.1:0-20444 GCA_015107715.1 Tylochromis polylepis
AAGCAGCTCCTCTGCATTTTCAACAAGTCTGAGCTCATTCAAATGAATCCAAATGTTTGATTTCTCTTTCTTAATGTGATGTTTCCAAACTCTCCACATGCTCTTACTGTTTCACTCGTTGTTGGAAGATGTGATGGAAGCAGGATAGGAAGGAAGGTATCAGCAGGAGTGGAATTTCACAATACGAGTGCATTTTTAAGGTTTTTTATTTTACTTGCTGCCAAATCCTGAGAACAGACAGACTGTGTAGATGCTCCATGACTGAATAAGTGGACATCCAATAGTACTCAGTCTTCAAGAAACTTGAAGAAGTCCAGACGCTTTTCTTTCCAAGCTCCTTAGACTACCATGACCTGGATGACTGAGAACCTTCACATCCAATAGTACTCAGTGTATAAAATATTAAAGACATTCAGCATCTCTCATGTTTCTGTCATGAGAGATGCTTTTAAAAACTGATCCAATCAAAGAAACATGAACTTCCATATTGATCAGATCAATACGTACAGCTCTGATGTCACTAACATCTCCTTCAACTCCTCATTGATGATTTATCACCCTCTGCTGGTGAGAAGTTGAACTGCACAGTGTCTGTTTTTGTTTTTGTTTTCTGTGATCCTTATCCGTTTTGGATTAATTCTGCCATGCAAGTGGACTCCAACTTGGACACAGTCTGTCCATAATCATGCTCCAAGTAAAACCACAAGATTAACCCTACAGTGTTGAAACAACAAAGTTTAAAAGTTTGAATCACAGTGAACCAGTTTTATAGTCTGTGGGCTCCTCGGGCTGAATCCGGCAGGTTATTTGGTGGACATTTAAACAAACAAGCACTCATCTTTAAGTTGAACATCTCCAAAATCCTTTGAAAAGTTGAACTTTGTATGACAATCAGAAAACTCTCTAGCTGCTATAAAATGTTCAGATGAGTCAGAACTGGTGGCTGGTGCCTGAATATACAGGCCACCATCTGCATATAAATAAATAAATAGTCCACATTTAAAAAGAAATTACAGATAAAATCACATAAAAGCTAAAAGAGAGTAATACAATATAATAGTATAATGTGGTCCTGATGAAGGAAAACACTCTGTGTCTGCCAGATTACTGAAAGTGGCTGACCTCAGCAGTACACTGGGGTTATAATTAAATTCAAACATGAATTCAATGGCAGATTAAAAAGCTGTGTTTATAGTAGTAAACGCCAGAAAGCGGGATAGTCACGTGGTTTATGTAGACTTCAAGGACATCCGGAATATGTGAGCATAGTTAATAAATGTATTGATCTACAATAGTTTTTATACCTCGGTGCATGTAGCATAATCTTTGTATAAATATAAGTAAAATATTCAAGGATCAGTGTTGTCAATTCTTCTTCCTTGAGTTGTCAGTAATCTCACAATAACTCAGAGCAGAAGTCATCTTAAACTAGACAGGTAAACGCATCAAGACTTAAGACCGACTTATTTTTATTAGCCTTGTTAAATTAATTTAATTAATCAGCTGTTGACGTTAAATAAAGTCTGTCATCGGTTCCTATCAGTGTGTGTAATAAGGAAACAGGATTAGTTTTGTTAACACAGCTGAATAAAACATAAAAAGTATTTAGTATAGCTCCTCGGTTATGTTTTCAGAGCTGGTGTCAAATTTTAAATTGACCTTATGTTTTAGTCTCATTTTGAGTCCTCTGCCATCAGCTGAGCCGTGACATCACACAGATGCTAACTGTCAGCACGGCACAAAGACTAAAAACTGTTAATGAAACTTACCAGATATGCTCTCTGAATCTTTATCTATAGCCGTGTTTCACAGAATTAGCAGCTTTATCGCTGGTTGTTGTGCAGTTATCATTTTATCACAGCAGGTCATACATATCAGTGGATAAATAAGTTTACGCAGAGCAGACAACTTCATGATCCACGTGCTTCCACAGCATGTCTTTATCCTGTTTCCTTCTTTCACCCCAACCCAGATGGCCGCCCCTCCCTGAGCCTGGTTCTGCCGGAGGTTTCTTCCTGTTAAAAGGGAGTTTTTCCTTCCCACTGTCGCCAAAGTGCTTGCTCATAGGGGGTCATATGATTGTTGGGTTTTCTCTGTATCTATCATTGTACGATCTACTGTACAAATATTAAGCATCTTGAGACGACTGTTGTGATTTGGCGCTATATAAATAAAATTGAATTGAATTGAATAATGTTGTATTTAGCTAATATTTCACTTGTCAGCCCAGTAAAAACTTTTTTTTTCTGATTTCATAATGTTGGATGAAATTAAAAATATAAAATAATTTAACATTAATCTGTTGGTCCTGGTTAAGATTATGTGTTTGGTCGCCTAACCTGCCATCTGTTAGCATGTCCAAAATCTACTAATTCATGGGTGAATGACTGTATAACATATTTAACAAGTCAGTTGGATTTCTCTGTGTTGATTACATATAGTTCTTTAAAAACCTTTCCATTTAAAAGTGCATCTCAAACTTTTGTGCTGCTATATCTTCATGGCTAGCGTATGCTGCTAACTTCCTGGAACCACTGCGAGGCTCTGTCATCCCCATTGGAGCGCAAGAGCACCTGGCTGAGCCAGAGCCAGGCCCTTCTCTGGGAGTGAACGGACACGGTGCGACTCTCCATTCAATGGCTCTGGTAAATATTTTAGAGGGTCACCTGTCATGTCTGCAAGCAACCACCCATCAGCTTCAAAGTGACGTGCAATGACCAAATGACCTAAGCTGTGTTTGTTTGTTACAGTGATCAGAAAACAAAAAAGACATTACTAATATGTGCATACAGAGATTGACAGCAAGACCTTCTGCAACACCAAAGCCTCCAAAGATTAAAGTACAACATGATGTAGAGTCCTCAAAAAATTTAAATGACTCTTTTTAATCAGTGTAGCATCAAGTCAGTTAAACTTCTGTGGTACTGATCTGGTCATTCAATTAGCACAAGGTGGATTTTACAAAGTTTTAGCTGCAAAAAATTCGGGAAACTGGTTTTACAGTTGGAGGCCAGACATTTTCCCCTCCTCATCTTTTCTGGTATTTTGTTCACTAGTTTAGGATTTGGCTATCGTGACAGTGTCACTCACTACTAGAAGCATGAGGCAATACCTGGACCCTGCAGAGGTTGCACAGGAAGTTCAACTACTCCAAATGCCACATAAATATGTGACATTGGCAGAAGGTTTACTGTGTGTGATTTTTCCGGATGTCTTTGAAGTCGGCCCTCTGTAGGTTGATGGGGGATCCTTTTGTTCCTCACATATTATCCAGTCCATACCAGTATAGATACCCAGCATAATTTCTCTCCATTGAGATATGATGTTTTCAAAGAGTTTGATTTTTTGAGCAATATGAATCATTTTGGCAGAAGAGCTGGGATGACCTGAGGAAATGGAGCAGAAGAGACGTAATTGGAGAGCCTAGTGGACATTAGAGGAAATGCAGGTGTTGATAGTTGATGTGACCTGTCCATTAGTGTTATCAGTCACCTTACAGTGAGATGACAAATTACAGCAGCATCCCTCAGGCTGATCCAGTTTAGTACTACAGGCAGTCAGATGGTGGATTTCAACTGAGAAGACTTGTTCACTCAGAGAAACCACAAACACAGCGATAGGTTGCATGAGTTTAATTGAATAGTCCATCACACTGATCAATAAAATCAATAAAACCCCACTGACCGATATATTGACACCCCTCATCCTAATCAATAGGACAGCCGATACAATAAAATAGATGAAAGTTTCCCCAAACATGAGATAAAATATTGCACACTGAATGATCAGGATCAGCTTGTATTGATGATTTCTGCTCAGCAGGCAGCGACCCGTACATTCACAAAAACATCAGAGATTATTGATTATCAGATTAAGACATGAAGAGTTTGATCCAAACATCCTTCGACACCCAGAGAGACAAACGTAGGTGCTGCCTTAGAAAATCCCTTTCAGCAATTCAAACTCTTCATCCATTCATTCATTCATTGATTAATTACATTTACAAGCTGGTGATTTAACATCCCAAGTGCCAAGAAAAGTCCCAAAATCCAACACAGAGACACAAGATGACCTCCTCCACCGTGGCCACACCTCCTTCTGTTACCTGGTTCCATCAGTAAAACATACTGGGTGGGGCCGGGCACTGCTGATGCAAAGTGATATAATTTCAGTGACCGTTTGCCATCTATGCTGCTATCTGGGTTAGTCCAACAGCGCCTGGCCCCACCAAACTGAAGAAAAAAAAATCTAACACCAAACGAGGAGTCTGATGCTATCTGAAAACAGAAAAAAATAATGAAAGAAAAGGAAATCCATCACCAATAAAATTTTTTAAAAAAGAAAAATATAATTTCTATCAATCTGCTCAAATCCGGTCATTTAAGTCTCTGCGCCCCCAAGTGTTGGAGAAGAGGTAGTGCCACACTGCACACAGATGGATGCTGATGAGGCAGATGTAGAGTTTGTGTTAACACACCTGGAGGGCCAGGTGGGCGATGTCTCCCCACACCGGGACACCAGGACTGCAGCTCTGATGGTTTTTTAATGTGGATTAGGAGCGTCAGAGGGTAAAAACACAGAGAAATGGTCACAGCCTGTTTGCTTAGCTTAGTTTTTACATCTGCGCATTGTGTCATGTGTCCTTTAGTAATTGGATAATAGCTAAATAAATACAAAATCAGGGGAGAGGTGGGATATGATGATAAAACACTGAATTTGGGGCGCACACTTGTACATTTCAGAGGCACTTTCCTGCTCCGGCTCTTGTTTAAAAGTACTCATTGACCCTATGATATATGGACTACTGAAACGTATTTTGTTCAAGGCAACCTGTATATCGTGAGAAGACGTGCTGCAGTCATGCCGCATGAATATATTTGGTTTGGTTCCAACAGATCTCACGAACATGAACGAGAACATTTTTCTAACTATTCGTATTTCCATTTGAGGCTGCTCAAGGTCGAGGCTGTTCTGAAACGAAAAACCAAAACAATCAAATGGAGTACAGGGAGCATCGCTCGGCCTTTAGGGAGGCTGGCGACTAAACAAATCACTTCCAGTCACCGACTAAACTGGCCACAAGCATTAAAAAGGGACGTATACTGTTACAGCCACAGAAATCACTCCTTTTCCATCATCTATCTTGTGTAAACTATTTGATGAAACACTGTAAAGCTTCTACAAGAAAGATGGCCTGGATATGGACTTCCATGTCCACAGATAGTGCTCATTCTTGGATTGTTTAAGCAAGATAACCATGGATGTACTATAAAGCTCCTACAAACGGCTCTAGTAAAGACATCCTGAGTGGAACCAGTTTCTTAGCTTCTGCTGGGGTGCAAACACTATAGACCCAGCGTGCTGACTTTCCATCTAACCTCTGTGCAACTAAAATATGTGGACTTAATGCAGTGGAGGTTTTTGTGTCTCCTGGCTCGATCTGCTCTGTTTTTTTCTCCTCTGAGGCTTGATGGATGGACAGTGCTACAGTCTGAAGTCCGATGTGGTAAATCCTGCCATGACTATGGATGGCGTGTGTTCACAGAGCTACATTAAAGATCACATTTCATTTTCTCAGATTCTGGTTTTGGTTTGTTTTCACTGCCTCAGCAAACTCCACCGATCTGGTGCTTATTTAGAGTAAAATCAAGCGCTCCCAAAGACAGTCCGTTTAGGTCTGATTGTCTCTGGAGATGAAGACGCGAAGAACGATCACTGCTGGGCCAGCAGGGCATTACGGTTGGCCTTCATCTTCTCCAGGCGCTTGGAGAGGTGGCTGTTACTGGCCTCCAGCTCGTCAACCCGATCCAGAGCCGAGCGGAGCTGCGGGAAACATGGGAACAACAAATGTCCCTTAGTGCTCGCATAGAAACCAGTGAAAACAGAAAACACAAAGTAGGGAAAGTCGACTCCCAGACAGAAGGCGGTGCTCTCACCTCTCTCTGCAGCTTTCTTTTCTCGACCTTTAGCTCGTCTTCGATCTTCTCTGCGTTCTCCGACGCCCCTTTATAGCGACTCACTTGACCCTCCAGACGGATTACCTGAGGACATACACGGCAACACGAACCGTCTTATTCGAGGCAGATACAGTTTCAAACTTCTAGACGAAGTCGGATGAAAGCGGACTTTTAGGGAGGGAGTCTGAGTTTTTGGGAGCTGCAGATGAGCAAAGCTAAACAGATTGATTTGTTGCGTTTTCTGGCCAAGCTACAAGAAAGGCCTACAGGAGCTTTTATGAGCTCCCACACATCTCAGCCGATCCCATCATTGCAGCTATAACAGCTCCCCCTCTTCTGGGAAGGCTTCTGGTCAGACTTTGATGTTTTGACATTTGCAGTCTCCATTTTTCTTCATATCAAAGGTATGTGATGGAGCAGATATTGGGACTGTGTGCAGGCCAGTTCTTCCACAGCAAACTCCTCCATTCTATGGACCTCGCTTTGTGCACTGCAGCACAGAGTGCTAGAACAGAAAAACTGTTCGTGCAAAGCTGGAAGCAGAGAGCTGTCCACAATGTGTCAGTGAGCTGAAGCATGAACATTTTCCTTCAGTGGAACTGAGAGGCTGAGATAAACGGGGATTTACAGATGGTGTGGTCAAACACTTCTGTCCATGCAGTGCATCTGTGACAAAGGCGCTCCAAAGAGTCATCTTGTTTGACTATTTCTGAGATTGAACCAATTTGTGATGCAAAAACTTACGTTTTGTTCGAGCGCGGTGACTTCCTGTTCAGATTTCACCAATTTGAATTTGAGGTCACTGATTTGTCTGTTGGCTTCTCCTGCAGAAACGGAAATCAAACGAACAAAGAAACTCAATGATCATTTTATTTATTATCCAATTTTACTGACAACAAATTCACAGAGTTTTCACAAATGTACATTTTGTGAATACTAAAACAACAGAAAACATGAAACTGAAGAATTGCACAGGGTAGACGAGGACGATTAAACAGGATGAAAGTGATGAAGACTCACTCTGCAGTTCTAGCAGATGCGAGTCCATCCCGTTCTCCAGACCGTCCTCCTCTGGATCCTGGACTCCTTCTGTGACGATCTTCTGTCTCTGATCCAGCTCAGACTGCAGTAGCCTCACCTGTTCATTCAGAAGCACATTTCATATGCTTAATTTAACGGCTGACACCCGATTAAACACATTTCTAATGGAGCCGATTTCCACGAGAGCCACCTTTAGAATACAGGCGCCTCACCTGATCCTGTAAACTCTCTCTTTCTTCAAAAAGTTTTTTCAGCCGAAGCTCTGAAACACAGCAGAAAGAAATAAGTCCAGGAAACAGTCGGATTATTCTAGCTTCAGCGTTTTTATGGTTTAACACTGAATTAAACATTAAACACTGAATCGCTACGTCTGCCTTTCATTAAAGCTTTATGAATCGTGGCTTTGAGTAAAGTGCCCCTTTAATCGTGTTGGAAAAGACCTGTGCCGATCCTCCCCGAGAACATTATGAGTGATGCATTATGGGAGAATAATAATGATAAAATCCTGTACATGGAAGATGAAAGCTCCATTAAGCAAAGTCTTTGCATGTGTTGTGTCTGAGCAGCTTAAACATCATAGAAAATATAAAAGGACCCAATGTAGAGCTCTAAAGTACAACTGTAACCCTGAAGTCAGCAGTTCTTTAAGTGTACTCGACACCAATTTGAAGCCTTTCTGCTTCCTCAAGGTCAAAAGTTACTTAATGGAACTTTAAATGTATTCATGATGGGAAACTTCAAATGTAAAATACAGACAGATATTCTTCTCAAACAAGTGCGTTTTATTAATCTGGAAAAAAAAAATCATAAACCTAATTAAAGAGAAATAAACAACTGATTTATTAAAATTGTTTTGAGTCCAAATTCATTTTATTAGGACAAAAAAACAAAACAAAACAAAGTTTACTCAGAAAAATAAGACCTGAATGGTACACCGAAATATTTCCCACAATTTGATATATCAATAATTACCATTATTAACATATCTAACTTGTAAAATTTCCTCCCAAACGACAGAAAGAACTGATCAAATATTTTAAAACATCACTTATAAGTCAGGCAGTTAAAGTTTACAGCGTTGTGATTAACCGTCAAGAGAACAATTTTCAAGCAGTCAGCTTATAAAACCATCACGTCAGTAAAGAACTCAAGAGATTAATAGGCGAATGATTCAAATATTCACTTTATTTATTTGATGACAGTACTGATGCGTTGCTGATGGTTCAAAGTCTAATAACATCGAATCTAAAGCTCCAACACTGTGACTAAAATGTGTGCCACCATAAATAAATCATCATTTCATTCATTCTTGTGATTTTAGGAAATGCTGCACTCAGATTTTTTTGTTTTCCTGCAGTATGAACAGGACTCTCTCCGTCTTCTTCGGTATTTCATGCTACTCGCCACAGAAATTAACTTTCCAACTTCAGTAACAGTCTCCATCTGCTGGTCATCCTGCTCCTCGCTGATCTCCTCAAAACTCTCAGCGTCTCCGACCAACTCCTCTGAATTTTTGACAGATACTACATGACAGCTTTGACTCTTGAACCTCTTTGGCCTCGTTGACGAACCCAGATTTGACCCGGACGCCTTTGCTGTGGCGTCTTCAGGTTTAGTGAAGTAGGAGTCGATAAAAACAAAAGGCTCTGAGCAGCTTGCTACAGTTGTTTTATCTACATCAGCAGGATTTCCTCCGAACAATTCTACCACTTCCACCTCATGGGTCTTAGACATGAACCTTTGTGCCATTCGGGCAGCATTCATTGGACGATCCAGAATATGTGGATGCAGTTTACTTGTGGAGGCTCCTTCCAACATCCTTGAAGCTGAATGGTCTCTCAGCAGGCCTGAAGGTCGAGTCAGACATCCTTCCACATGCTTATTAAGTGTAGCATCCATCACGTGGCCAGTTTGCTCTTTGTTGTGCTGACTAGGCTTGTTCTTTAATATATTCTCCACATCTGAAGTCCACTGTTGAAGAGATCCCAGGATTTCTGAGAAGATTCTCGAGATTTCGGCTACAAAAACTTGATTTCCAGCAAATCCTTGGTAGACATGTTGAGTCATCTTTTCCAAACCAGTGCGGATGTCCAGCGGAGCAAATGGTGTTGATGTTTGAATGTTATGTTCTGCACAGTCGGAGGGACTTTGTCTAGCTGGTTCATGAATCCTCTGGTCTTCAAGTTCCTCGGGTGATCGAGCTCTGTCACGAAATGTGTCTTTGTCCGCTTGAACCTTGTGCTCTTCCAGACGACCAGAAATATCACATTTTTGCCTTGATACACTCGGCAGTACCACTTCGCTATCCCGAATGACGTCTTCAGTAGGATGATGAACAAGTTTTGATTTGAGAACAGGTGAAACAACCTTGAGGCATTTTTCTGAATTTTCCTGGGTTTTGCTGATCTGTTCACTAAAGGATCGTCTCCTTTCTGTTGCATCCTGGTTTGCTGGTGCTGTTGAAACCAGCCCAAATTCATTTTTAGGTTTGGTTGTAGTTTTTGGTTCATGTATGTGACAAGCAGCCCCTGGCCTTTCTTTATTCATACGTTCTTTGGCTCCTTTGTTTCTATGCAGAAGAAGTCCATGTTGCCCGTTCTGTATTTTCTTGATTCTCTTGGGTCTTGGTCGCTTGGCTCTTGCCGCCTCGTTTCTTCCCAGATGTTTATCAGTTGGGTTTCGTCTTTTTTTTATGGGTTGTTTGACCGGTTTGCTTTTGCTGATGGTGGAAATGTCATTCAATGACTTTGACCGCTTAAAAACCCTCCAGAGGTAGTTTTTCTTGTTGTTCTCAGGTGCTCTGCTGCCTTCTTTTGTATCCCACTCTTGAGTTTTTCCTGAAAGACCAGGAAGAAACATTGGAGGACCGAACACAGCTGACTCTTAGAGAAGTAAAAACAGAAATTAACTGTGAAGAAGAGAATTAACTGGCTCGTGGTGATGAAGGAAGGAGGCGATCAGAGGGATTAAAGGTGGATTCTTGAATTAATCTTCTGTAGGATGAAGACGAGGAGTTGATTTTAAAAATCCAAATACGATGCTGAAGCGATTGAAGTCATTAGAGATTTTTATCCAAATTAAAGAAAGATTACACGAGCATGCGTTTGTTAGAGACTCATTCACACATGCACATCATGCAATAGAAAAAAAGAAAAAAAAAGGAAAACAAAAACAAACAAAAAGAAGAAAAAAACCCAGCTTGGTTCAGTAAAGTAAAAGGAGATGAAACATGACAAAAATAAAATGACTAATGCTGAGTGAAAATGTAATATTGCAAAAGTTTTACTAACTACTCCAGTTTTATGCTAACATATCTCAAAATCTTCACTCATGTCATGTTGCTGCCTCAAACTCGTGTAACTAATAATAATAATGACTTAAAATATAATAACTTTTGAAAACTACAATTTGTCCGACTTTGAAAGTCAGAATTGTAATTTAAAAACTAATATTCTGAATAAAAATATTGATTTTAACACACCGAATTACGCCTTTTGAAAAAATCGTAACAATTCCGACAATTCAAAATTTCAGAACGTTAACATTAAAATTAAATGTTGTGGTATAAAAATTATAATATGATGTTGATAAGTTAATACTTTGTTTGCATTCACATTAACTACTGTAAAGTTAGATGTAATACTTACATAATCAGAAAATATAAGTTAGACACAGAGCAAAAAGAAAAATTATAATAAAAACAATAAAATAAATGATATTTATGTATGAATAATAAAAGCAACAAAAAAGTAAAACAAACAAACAAAAAAACTCAAGCACTAACATCTTCTTATGAAAGGTTTATTTGGGTCCTACCAAGCATGCTCTCTCTGCCGCCATGAGGAGACTCCTGAGCCAATCGGGAGGCAGATTCTGCACTTATGTCGTCCTCGGCCCCGCTGAGTGCTGCGTCCCCATTGGTGGTAATGTCAGGAGAGACGACCACGCCGTGTTTCTGTCCAGCAGACAGTCATGAAATCAGTAACCAGTCACGCTCAGTGTGTCAACTTTGGTTCTTGTATTTAGTCTGAAAGCCTAAAGTTCTGTTTAAGGTTTTAAACAGGAAAACAGCTGCACAGATGTTCACATTAGCTGTCCCGTGACAGTTTAACAGATGTCAAGATGTATTTGCATAAGACGCAGAAATTATTTTTAGAAACTTGGCCTAAATATAAAAACACAACAAACTAAAATAAATATTCTAATAACATAAACCTTTAAAAGGAACACTTTTGTAATTTTACTAAAGAAAGTAACGAAAGTTTCAGAGCATAAATTCTGAATTATTTTAATTTTTCAAAAAGTTAGTTTAAAGATGCCTGATAAATGTCGAAAAAGACTTTACATACTGAGACGGTGTGAAAAGGAATGAGCGCCGACTTTCCCTAAAACAAACTTGACAGAGTTTCAGTGGTTGAAGTGCAGACAGAATGAGGTTTAAATGTGTAAGTTTATTTTGAAAGGCACAAGTTTACATTTTTAGAAAGTTATAAACTTTATATAAAATTACATTATTTTACCTTAATATGAATGAAGTTGAAGTGTTAGTTATGATAAGTATAAGTTTAATTTTAAATATAATTTATGCTAAAAATGGATTATGGCTTTATGTGCTGCAGTTTTATTGCTGCAACTTTTTCACTTACATGGAAACAGACGTTTTCATTTTATTAGATACATTTGCATTTATTCAAATTAATTATTTTTGGAAAGATTAAACAATTTGATTAATTAAAATTTAGTTTTAAATGAATAAAGAAGCAATTTTGCAAAAACATGTTGGAAATTAAAAGTTTCATTAGTTGATGCAGAGCTCTGTCCTGTGGTGACTAAGTGGGACATACAGAGAAACAACAGTAATAAAGATATAAAGCATGGGGGATCTAAAATGCTCATTTGTGTAATAAAGCTGTAATTTTACAAAAAGAAGGGAAATTTATAAATGTTATCTGATTAACTTGGAGTCTTTTTGAACAGGTTTCCGTACCTGACAAATGTGATTTTAAACTGACACAAGCTTCATTAGAATAAGAACAACATTTAACAATCAAACTTGTATGAGTGCAGTGAGCTTCTGAGTGTGATTTTAGGTCAAAAAGGTGAAACTCAGACAGTGTTTGTAACTAATGCTCAGTTTTAAAATAATAAACTGATGAAATCAGATGTGCTCTTCAACACTGAGCTCTTCCTGCTGCTCGTCACAGTTTGATACCTTCAGTAAATCTCGCAGTCGAACCACCTCGTCTCTGAGCCGGTCACGCTCAATGCAGACAATGTCTGAGATTTCTCTGTGCCGTTCCAACGCCTGAGCGACAACGAGTGGGGAGGAGAGGAAAGAAGCAAGCAAGGAAGGAAGAAAGGAAGGAAAGAGTTAGTGAAGGAAAGAAAAGCTACGAAAGAAGAAGTGAAGCTTCAGACTTTAGTTTGAAAATCGTAAAGCATCGAATGAAACCATACCCCGATCTTTTTGTCTTTCCACTGCAGCGCCTCCTGCAGGTCAGAAACTTCCTGACAGTAACTGCTGCTCTTCAGACGCAGGTCAGTCACTTCCTGTTCACCACAGACCCACACGAGGCCAGCACACATCAGTAACAATGAGTAAAGAGCAGAAGAAGGAAGACATTGAAGGAAGAGGAGCAGTGAGAAAGAGCTCGTGCGAGCTGCTATAAAGAAGTAGCACCGTTCCAAATACAGAGATGTTATATTCTAGTGCACGCAGTCTGGAAAAAAAAATCAGGAAGGAAGGAAAAAGACGAGGAATGGGACGGCTACACGGCCCGTACGAGCACCTGGACAGCAGCAGGCCAAAAACCGTCACAGCCTTATATATATATGCATATACATAAAAAACAAGTGTTTTCTTTTTCAGTGTATGAATTCACTGGTGTACAGTCATCAGATCCTTTCCTCACATACTGTTACAAAGATGTCAAATCAATTACAAACAGCGGTTTGTGTGTCTGGTGTCGTATCTATCCCTGTTTGTTTGCTCCAGTTTGAGCTTTTTGGACTTTGTGTGCTCAACCGTTTCTGTTTCCTGTCTTCGCCGTAATTAAAAGTGATACAGAGAGAGTGTGTGTGTGTGTGTGTGTGTGTGTGTGTGTGTGTGTGTGTGTGTGTGTGCGCGCCAACCGTGAGCAGCTCCTCAGTCTGTCTCAGAGTTTCTTTCATGTCTTTGAAGTGAAACTGCAGCACGCTGTGAGCCTGACGCTCACGCTCCCACTCCTGAAAACACACCAACACACACCGATAAACAACAACAGCAGAAAAACAAATCCTCCTCAGATCTGCAGTTAAGATAATCACAGACATGGTAAAAAAAAAAAAACAGGAGACCCTCTTTAAATGCTAAGGCTTTATGTATCAAACATAATACACATCCAATGTTACACCGTGTCTTTATTTCACATTATTTAACAGCGTGTGAAGGACCAACTCCACCCTCACTGCTTCAGCAACACCAAGGTGCATTATGGGCAGTTCTGAAGTTTCAGGTGCGTTAACACGGAGGAGCAATGATCTTAGAGAAGCAACTGCTGCTTCCTGTCAGTCTGAGACGGGCTACGAGGTCGTTCCCCAACAATCTGACGTCCATCAGGACCATCGCAGCAAATTCACCCCGAGAACAAACCGTGGAATTCTCAGAGAGACGATAATGTTCGTTTTTTTTAATTGAATCTTCTTCTCTGATCACGTGCTGTGAAACGTTCGGCGTGCAGAACAGCCGTGAGTTACAGTGTAATCTCAGAGCTGTTTGAGCTGCAGGAGCTGCAGAAAGCTGAATGCATCACAGCCTGTGAGAAGAATTTCAGCTTTTACATTTGGGACGAAGGTTAAAACTGTCAAAGAAAAAAAACGTCTTCAAGAAACTTAAAGAAGTCCAGACGCTTTTCTTTCCAAGATCCGAGATATTGGTCCTAATGTGATTTTTGTATTTATTGCATGTTTATGTTTTTCGTTGCTGTATTTAAAATCATACGAGCTGCTGCACTGAACAACTTTCCCTTCTTGTGACGAGAAAGCGAACTGAAAGTTTTCTAGAGTCAGATCTGAAAAGCTGAAACTGGGTCATGTGACAGGACAACGATCCAAAGCACGGCAGCGAGTCTCCATTAGAGGTGCTGCAAACGTGCAGACCTCGGCCCGGCGGAGACGCTGAGCTGGTTCTACTTTTGGTTCAGTTTTTGTTAAACAGATGAGACGCGGTGTGAGACGTCGTGGGCCGACTTTAAACGGTTTTAGAGTCTGTGATGACGTATGGACTTTTTTCACTCACTGTATTCATATCAAACACGGCTGCAAATATAAATATGTAACTATGTGACCTTGTGGGCGTCGTCGCAGCGGCGCCGCGTCTCCCACAGCAGCTCCTCCATGTCGCTGAGCTCCTCCCTCAGCGTCTCCACCTGATACATCAGAGTCGACTTCTCGTTGTGCAGCTGAGCGTTAGAAACCATCGCTTTACGGTACTTCTCCTCCGTCTCCGCCAGGGAGTCCTACAGTCACAAAAACAGGTTTCGATTATCTTCATGTTTATCACAGCAAAGGCCTCGAAACAAACTTTTACAGTTTATTTATTCGTTATTCATTATCGCAACATGAGCATTAAAACTGGCGAGTGCTTGAGACAGAATTATTTAGATCTTAATGAATTCAACTTGTTTCAAACACTAAAGAAGCTGTTTTATGGGTTTTTTTAAACTTGACCTTCATCTCTCTGATGGACGCTTCGGTTTCTACGGAGAACGACGTGTCACAGCTTCCTCTGCGAGACGAGGCTCCGCCCAGCGAGGCCAGCGTGGCTGCTGACAGCGTCGACGCCGTCCTCGAGCCCTGACACAAAGACGATTACCCAATTTACAGCAGAACAATTAAAATAAATTAATAACAAAATATGTATTTACTTGATAAAAGTACATGTTTGGGTTTTAGTTTTAAAAAATAAAAGTTATGTATTTATATAAAATTTATATTTAAGTTTAAAAAACATAAATTCGATAAATGTTTTAAAAAGTATCATATCTTTAAAAATAAAATGAACGATGTTAAACCAATTTAAAATGACAAAATTGTTTAAATAAACTTAAGGATTGTATAAATGGCATGAATCTAATACTCAGTGTTAAAAAGATTCAGGCTCACTTTATCTGGGAACTCTCTCTCAGTCCTCTCCTCCACCTGAACACAGAAACACTGGTTATTGATGTGATTGACTTTTACTGTAAAACTTCAATGAGTGAGGCTGCGAGCAGCCAGCAGGGGGGGCCACAGAGTCAGACTCAGACATCCAGAGAGGAGAGCTCACCACTGGGCTCGCCCGAGCTGAACTGGCCCTGGAAGAGGCCCGAGAACCAGAGCCCAGAAACCCGCTGTAGTCCGACGGCTGGACAGAGGAGGAGGAGGAGGGTACAGAGGAAGGGCGAAAAGGGATGAGCACAAGTGAAAAGGGAATCAGGTGAGAGAAAAAGGAAGGAGGGAGAAAAATTAGGATTGAAGGAAGGAAAGAAGGCGATGAAGGAAAATGAGGGTCAAAAAAAAAGTGAGGAGGAGACACAGGAAGGAGGTAGAGAGGGAAGAAGAAAGAAGAGAGTTGGTGTTGTTTATCAGTTTATCAAGATGTAAAAATCAATCATCAGAAAACTGATCAAACTCATTAACGATCGATGGAACTTAAAGGTTTTGATTGATCAGGATGGAATCAGCTGGTGGATCAATAATGAGTTTGATCATAAGACGGGTTTGCTCTAACTTCACTGCTACTCAGTTTGATCTACACACAACCACAGGAAGTGATGTCAGAGAGTCAGACCCTGTAGCCGTGGCAGCGAGGAGCATCCAAGGAAAACACTGAAGGCTGCAGACAGGAAGAGATGACCAGACTCTTTATTTTCACAGGAAGTGACCTCACAATGAGTAAGCTCATGACATGACTCAACCTCCTGCCGTTATTGATTATTAATCGGCCTCCTGCCTGTTTCCTGCTTACAGCTGCCGCAGCAGCGTCTATAAATAACCTGCAGTGATCAGCATGAAGCTCTGCAGCTCTGAACGAGCTGTTCATGTCTGCGGTTATAACGCTGTGATGTGAACTCACCCTGAGGCTGCCTCGACTCCCCACTGACATCCTCTCCTCATCGTCAGAGATCTGCAATCAAACAAGCAGAGCATCAACAGACAGCACAGCTCAGAGACGGCATCCTGAGCTGGAGTCAGGAGCTTTTGATACCTTTTTAAACCTTCACGCCTGTCGTTGCACGGGCTCTACCTTACAACATTAAGTACCATGAGGTGACTGCTGTTGTGGCTTGGTGCTACATAAATGAAAATCAATTAAAATGAATTGAGTTGAACATCCCCAGGCTGAAAAAAAAACTTCACAACAACACTCAAACAGTCTGAGAAAACCCTCCACTATACTATATAGACCTGAGTGTAAACTATCCAGACCTGAGTGTAAATTATACAGAGCTCACTGGAAGATCTAACATGCTTCAGAAGTTGATCCAGTCTGAGGATGCTGCTTTGTGTTTAGATTTTAGGCGGACCAAACACTTTGACCTCCTGGTGAGTGAGTGGAAACTAACCACGCCCTTCAGTGATGTCACAGTGTTCTAAATACACCTTTACACCTTAGCTGACCTCCTCAGTGCAGACAAATGAGAGTTTGTCTGCACTGAGGAGGTCAGCTAATATCAGGAGGAGGGATGGTTCACCGGTCGTAACCGGAGGTGTGTTAGTCAGAGTGGACAGGTAACACGCCTGATTGTTAATTCATTAAAGAAATAAAGGAACAGAAAAGCAGGAAGATGACAGGAAAGAGATACAGACCGACGTGTGCCTCCGAGAGTGGCGAGAATACCGCTCGCTGTCCTCCTGAAAGGCCACGAAGTAGAAAGCAGGTTAAAAGACTGAAACCAGAGAACAAGGCGGCAGGTGTCCTCTGAACACGCTAAACAGCAGGTTATTGCATCATTGGCACGGTCTAATACAAGCACAAACACATGAAGGCTGCTGCATGCAGACAAGAAGCAGGGGGGAAAAATGACAGACCAGAGCCTGTCACAATACTACCAACAATGTGTAGTTTGTATTTAAAAAAATAAAAATAAAAAAAGGAAAATAAAAGTAATAAAAGAAGTCTGTTTATGGGACAAGTCAAGCACAGTGTAATAAAGTATAAATTAAAATAATAAAAAAAATATTGATACACAAAAGGCAGTTAAAGAAATACTCAATTATTTTAAAAATAAAATGAAAATCAACACAAATATAGAAATGAATATTAATTAGACTTAAACAGAAATCAGACGCAGGTGTGAAACGGCAGCGGCGACGTGCGAGCAGGAACGCTAACTGGGAGGATGATAACTGATAATCTATCAACCGGGATTAAACAGGCCGTTAATCTGAGCCTGTCTGAGCACGTGCAGAACAGACAACAACAACAGACAGCGGCGTCCTGCTGACACATGAAAACTCCTGCTGTGACGTGCTTTTAAAAGAGAGCTGGGTAAACTGGGTCAGGCTTTGGGACTGAATGGAGACAAAAAAAAGATCAGCTGGTTTCACTCAAACATCTGGATCCAGGTTTTATATTTTTTTTACATTTGACTTTTAACATAACGCCAAACTGTGCTCATGTACATGTAGCTTACATTATTTTAATACTGTTTTATACTTTTAGCAGCATTTTAATATGCTGCTGTGTTACCTCAGTGTTGCCTTTACTTACATCACGTTCATTAAATCGCATTAAAGTTTAAACTGTTATTGAACTTTAGTTGATTTATGTTAGTATTTGATGTACTGTTGCCATGATCATGTGATATGAACTCAACATTTAATATAAAATTATGACATCTGCAATCCAATTTTATATCAAACAAATGACATCATTAGTATTTTATTTCAAACTGTGAAACTCTTGAATGTTATGTTACACTGTTTATAATATTGATTTTTATTCTGAAAATCTAAAATCTGATACCTTTCCTTTTTTTAATGACTCCTAACACAACGACTATTTAAATTCATTTCTGTTACACTGTTTTATTTACGGATACACGTTTAATATGTCGTTTCATTTCTAATGATGCGTTACACTGATTTCATTTTGCAGCTACAGCTCATGTAATATGCTACACTGTTATCATAATGTAATTATTATGCAACTACACAAAGGGGTTTTTAGACTGTGTGAAATACTTTGTTAAGATTTGCGCTTTATTCTTTTATATAAGAATTTTAATCTACATTATAAGTTTACACAGATTCCTCTTCACTCCAGTTTTATTTGGCCACCCTCTACCTCTCTCTGAAAACATTACATTTCACTGCAGATCCAGAACTGTGCCAGTGTCGCATGGTCATAAAATTATATCCTCCAGTCTTAGAGTCACATGATTGACTATGAGCTGCTGCACAGGTAATATGATGAAACGCCCCTTTATGTCCACTGGAGGTTTCAGGTGTCAGCCTGACGCTCGCACAGAGTCCTACCATCCACTGCTCAATGTGACCCCACTTATTATCCACACCGTAATACTTCTGAAGAGGAGGAGGAAGAGGAGGAAGAGGAGGAAGAGGAGAAGATCAAATAGGACAAAGTTCCAACTATTCAAAGACAAAAATATGAAATCTGTTTGCTTTATCCTTCTAAGGGCACCAGCTGGGTGGAGTCAGTGCTAAGCCCCACCCAGCTGGTGCCCCCAAAAAGACCAAACTGAAAGAAAGAATGAGTTAAGGTGGAATGGAGGAGTTAGTCGTACCTTATGACTGTGAAACAGCTGAAGGAAGAACGAGAGGAGAGAAACAACAGGTCAGAGAAGCCAGAGGTCAAAGGTCAAAGGGGTCAGATAACGAAGACAGAGGACACAAACAGACTGCAGCTCAGTGGGCGATAACGGCTGAGACTTTAAACCCTCAGTCTGCTTCTCCAACTGTATCAAAGTAACTACACATTTATAGAAATGTAACTTTTTAACTTCCTGTCTGACTTTCACAGTAAAAGCAGTTTTTTTTACTGTGTCAGAGGCTAAACACGTTCAGCTTTTCTGAATCTGATTCATCAATCACTGATCAATGACTCGTCATTCAAAGCCTTTTCTCCTTTTTTACATCTTCTGAATAAGAAGCAAAATCAGAAAAGCTGATGAAAACAAACTAATCAATACAACCAATCAGTAAACAGACACACTGTAATAAATCTGTTATTAATAAAGTTGTTCTGAGACTCACCAGAGCAGGACAAGGCTGGGTTACCTCCACACTTCAGACTGAGCGGTGGCTAAAGACTCAGTCAGACTGACCTCTGACCTCATGATCACTTCCTGTCTTTGTTTAATCAGACTCTTTTTAAACGGCCTGCAGCGCTGCGGCACACCCTGAAACTCCTCCGTGGCTCTAACGAGACCATCGTTCCCAAAATAAATTTTATAAGGTAAGACTTGAGGCCAGGAACAGCGTTTACTGAGGTCAAAGGTCATCAGAATGAACACAGGAACAACAAGAAGCTGACCTGCTTTTTCAATTTTATTTCAATTTATCCACGTTGTTTTCAAACAGACCTGAAGAAGTCACGTTTTCCCCCCGTGAACTCGTTCTCGTCTCTTTCTGATCAATAATTGATCGTCACAATTATAATCAGCGTTTCTTCAAAAATAAAAGCCTGCTCACCTCTTTCTGTCGCTCCAGCTCCTTCATGCGGATCTCTCGGGCCTCGGCTCTCGCCGCCCGCTTAGCTGCCAGCCGCGCCTCCGCCTGAACACACACGGGATCAATCCATCAGCCAATATGTCGTGATCAATAACCAATCACCTGCTCACACGTTTCAAATGCAGAGAGTCAGCAATTAAAAACAACAACAACAACAACAAAAACACAGAAAATCTATGAATTTGTCTGTCAGCTGATCACAGTGATTGATAATAAAACATGAATGTTATGTAACTTTAATAAGGATGCAAGTTAAAAAATAAATAAATAAAAGCCTCATTGATCAATAACCCGCTCAAACTCCTCTCAGCTTTAATCAACACACTCAGTGATGTCATCATTCACTGTTAGAGACCATAAACATGAACCACTTCCTGCTTTTATTAAATTCTAAACGTAAAAAAATAAAGCTGATAAAAAGTAACGACATTAAAGCCTAAAATAAAATAAAAGAATTAAATTCACACCAAAATAAATAAAAATTTACATTTTAATAAACAGTTTATTGCTTGTTTTGAAACCTTTTCTGTTCCCTCTTTTTACATTTCTTATTTACAGTCTTTATTTTTATTTTAAGCATTAATTAATTAATTAATTAATTAATTAATTAATTAAATACTTATTTTCAGCAGTGAAAAGCAATATTAAAATACATGTGATTAGGTTTGGACTTTAAACACGTTGCAGGTAAAAAAAAAAAAAAAAATTTTTAAAAAAAAAATTTTAAATAAA
>VVHJ01054182.1:2707-16611 GCA_015107715.1 Tylochromis polylepis
AAAAAAAAAAAAATATATATATATATATATATATATATATATATATATATATATATATATATATATATATATTAGTTTGTGGAATGGAAATCTGCAATCAAATTTCATTTGTATGACACATGCTTTCACTGGCTACTCATATGCCAACTCAAAAAAGAAGCAGATTTGCTTCAGCAAATATTTAAAGAGTCATCTTTATCGTCTAAATTATCCACTTTAAATATTTATTAGATACATTTCCTCCTTTTCACAGATATTAGACTTTCATTCCATCTAGGGATATTTGAATTGTGATCCAACAAAACTGTGATTAGAGAATTTCCTTGTTTGAGCGTCTGGGCTCATCCCTATGAAGCCCTGAGACATCCTGAAGAAGCTCATCATAAAACCAGTTCCTCATTCTGAAATAGGCTTGTGAGGTGGTTTCAGGCACCTGATTAAAATGCCTCCTACACACTTCCACGTGGAAGTATTTTGGGCATGACCAACTGGGAGGAAAACCGGGAGCAGACTCAGAACATTCTGAAGTGATTACATATCCTGTTTGACCTGGGAATGACATGAGATTCTCCAGGAGGAGCTGGAAGCAAACTGAATAATCAGCAAGACAAATGGGCCCTAGATCCATTTCTTAGGAAAAGAATTAACATCATAACGAGCGCAAAAATAAAAAATGCAGATGTGCCTTAAACCTACATTCTTTATAAAAGCTACAAGGGATGATAGTTGTGGTTGCAAAAATACTTCTGATCCTATAGAAGTCTACAGGAAAATGGCCCTCTGCTGGGACTTCTTTGCTGCTGAGTTTATCAGCTCAGTCTCTCATTTTGGGTCATAGTGTATGAAATGACAGAAAGGCTTACTTAGAATGGACTTGCTAAGTCAATTCTGCCTCTCGTCATCACATTTGGTTTCAAAACACCAAGATAGCGACAAAGAAAATGCTGTTCTCGAAGCTTCAACATAGGACTTCACAGAACAAAGGGTGATGTCACTGCATCCATCTTTAATACTGTCTGTGGTGGTTAATAACAAAAAATACATGAGATGCTTACTAGAAATATTTGAACTGTAAATATTTGAGGTAAATAATAAAGTTAAATAATCTTTCTTATTTACCAGTTACCTAACATGATTTGCAGGATACTGCAATTAAATATCCATGCCATTTGTTGAATTACTAGGTGTAAAATTATGATTTCTAATCCAAATTACACATAAATTACCTTTACAGCATATCTTTGCACAAAGGAAAAAGAGGGAATGAAATTTTCTTTTCTTTTCTTGTCTTTGTGATTCTGAAGTGTACTTTACAAAATTACACACTCAACCAGGATGAACACTTTTTTGTCAATATACATAAATGCAAAGATTTGTGTGTGTGTATGTGTCTACAGATGAGCAATGTTCTTGTCATGCAGGAGGAGATTTAGAAACTGAGACAACATCTAAATGGATGACAACAAAGACAGCTATGAAGAACAAACCAGACCATCTGTTTCCCACCTTACAAACAACTTGTGATGTTGTATTGATGATTATGATAAAACCTCAGTTGAAATGAGTGATTAATAAATATATAAATTGTGCTGAAACTGTTTGTTCTTTGACAAGCAGTCATTCTGACAGTTGCCAGTGCTTTACAACAGTTATGCTGCTGTCTCTCACAGATAATTACTATATATCTCTTTATGCATATGAATTGGGACACACAGTATCTTATTTTTCATCTGACAAGTGTGACAATATTTGGAACCAGAGAAGAACTAGAACATTTCACTAATGGGATAATAACATAGATTAATTCTGGCTTGATTGACTTGCAGATATTAGCATAAACATTATATATTCTATTCTATTCGATTCGATTCTATTATACATATTTTCGGTAACAGGAGGGAAATGAACAAATGTTTACATTTTCTTTTGATACCTTGTTATATTTTTTTTAACCTTTACCTTAAAGTTGATCCAATTTTATGATAACGGTAAATATCATTTAAAGATAGCAATGCAAAATGGAACAATGTCAGGAACCTTTCTATGTCAAACTAAATTGTATTTTCTCTAATAATGGGTGGACTTGAATGATGATGAATGAATGGCTGACAAAAAAAAGGGTTTATGCCTTCAAGAAGGATGAAACCGCACTGAGTCAATCTTGAACCGAAGGTTGACTAAAACATCTTTTATTTCTGACTGACTGAATGTAAACTGAATGTTTACAGTAATGCTCACAGTAAACAGTTCCAAAGTTCAGGTCTAACTTTCCATTAACCCCTGTCTTGAAAAACCACTGATAAAATATGGGAAAGGGACAATGAGATTATGCAGGGAGAGAAGTTAAAAAGAATAAAAATGTGCAAGCTATGAGAAGCAAGAGGAGGAGAGAAGGAAAAAAGAAAAGACAAAAATCAAGATGACACAATAAAACGACTGCCCAATGCAGCATTGTCTTTGTTTTACTCACCAATGGTTACTATCAACTTAAACAGTGGCTGTGAGGCCTTAATCATAATCATAATGCACTTTTGTGTAGTTCATCTACAGAGGCTAGTCCTGATAGCATCAGATAGAGAATGCATGAATGAGAAAGACAGATAGAGCAGGGTGAGTGACAGTGATAGGCAGATTCTCCAGTTTACCTCAGCAATCCAGCTGCTTGCTCACTCACTTGCTTTTTGTGGCATTATTCTCTCGCTCATTCTAATGTGCTCTTCCTTTTTTCTGTCTCTCTTCTCTCAGAACTGTGCGTCTATAGACTATGCTTGTTTATCTTTTCCTAATTCCACTCATCACTCAATCTCTCTCACCAGACAGATCATTAGGATTAGCTCTCTGACACTGCCTATCCCATCAGATGTTGATCGGCCACAGTGGCAGTGTGGGAACCAGAAAATGAGCTCCTGCCAGATAATAGCCTGCTCTGTACCTTACATCAGATGAAGGAGATTGAGTGAGGGAAAGACAGTTACTGAGAAAGTCAGACGACTGCCAGAAGTCTCTTTGGTCTTCATCTTTAGACTTTAAGGACATTGTTGTTCTTAGAAAATAATAAATTACTCATTGAGGTGTCAGTGGTCTTTCACAGTGGCATTCAAAGTTTCTCAGCAACAGAGATCTGTCGAAACAAAAACTGTTTTCTTGATTTAATATTATAACTACGAGGTGTACATTTTCCTTTGCTTAAATGTAAAATTAGTACTGTTCTTTTTGCATTGTATAATGTTGTAGAAGCTCTAGCTTTGCTGTCAGAGTTCAAAATGTGTTATTGGTATAACTACAGCACATGAAATCAGAATCACATTGTTCAAAAATGGCCAGCTTTTCACAAAGCCTTGGGTGGAGCATTGAATAATGTTCGCCATAAAAAAGACTAGAAAAAGAATTGAAGAGGATGTCTTCTGGCCTGCACAAAGTCTAAAAACTACCATTTTTACAGTTAACTCTAATTTATACTTTAGTCTTTTTACTACAACACTTTTACAGTCCAACAACAAAGCCAGACTACTTAAACAAGGCTTAGGTAATGTTCAGGTAATGAATCAATGAACATTAGAGATGTTCTGCAGAGATTTGTGGAAATCTTTATGCACAGGATTCATGGCTAAAACAAGATCGCTAATGACATACAGGGAGCCCAACGTGTGGGAGACATTGCACCTCCCAGCTGTGTCGTGTCTGCTGACTAATGTAGCGTCCCCCACATAAACAGCACCAGGCGATGGCTTGTTATAGCTCTAAAGAGGAAGGTCGTCTGTGGCATGAGCAGATGTAGTGTGTGTGCACACATTTCTATATTGTGTACACACACTTGTAAAAATGTGAATTGGGTGTTTCTTCAGTTTTGTTTAGTTTTTTCCACAAAAAGAGGATTGTATGCATGAAAGTATATATTAACTTATACGCTTTAACTCTCCAGTTGTGTTGTGGGTTAAACTGACCCATTTGGAAATGTACAAATATTTTAAAAACTGTTAAAAGTATTTTTTTAATGTGAAATTTTTTCTGCTTGGCTTAAAAAGTGTAACCAACGTATAAAATGAATAAGGTTAATTTCATATTTGTAACCGCCACCTCCCTGGATTTTTATATTACATATATACTGTTCAGGTCAGTCTGACCTTTGCAGTGAAAGTGGGGATTAAAGAGATCAAAACCATTTGTTTCTTTTCACCTGTGTGACATATTTCACCCAAAACACACACACACACATTTTTTTTCTCCCCTCAGATGGTTGTAGCCCAGGTGGTAGAGCAGGTCACCTACTAATCGGAAGGTTGGTGGTTTGATCCCTGTCTGCTCCAGGCAGCATGTCATATATCCCTGGGCTAGATATTAACACCAAGTTGCTCTCCAATCCATCCATTGGAGTATGTATGTGAATGTTAGATAGACAGCACTTATATAGAAAAAAAGTGCTTGGGTGAATGAGGCAAGCTGTGTAAAGCACTTTGAGTGCTCAGAGTAGAAAAGCGCTACATAAGAACCAATCCATTTACACATTATTATTATTATTATTGACCTACTGACCTTATGTGTAAAGAACAAAAATCTGATGATTCTGATTATGAACCAAATGAGGAAACTGCTATTCATATCCCTCTAAGTAAGACGATCACATCAAAAATGGTGAAATATAGTGGTCTTCATCCTCAAACATACATCAGGCAAAAATATCTGCATGAAAGACAGTGCCAAGGCCCACTAGAATGGCAGAGACTTGGCAGAGATAGACATCAAGTTAGCTTTTGAGCTGGTCGTGACCAGCTCCATAGTGAAAATCATTGTTGAAATGCCTAATCTAAAAGGACAGTGTATTTTGCGGGGAGAATTGGAAGGATGGATATTTGGGGGTCCTCATCCTGGCTGGGGTTTATAAGTCAAAGGATGAATCAACAGCCAGTGTGTGGGATGCAGAGACAGGCAGGGCTATATTTTGTGCCACAATGTCTCTGGAAACTTCATATTTTCTCCAGAGTTATCCGCTTTGATAATTGAGAGACAAGTGCTGTCAGATGGGTGAGAGACAAGCTGGGAGCTATTATTACTTCATAAAAAAAATCTAAATCTAAAATAAATTTGTTTAAAAATCAATGTCATGAAAAATTATGGTGTTTTATATGTAGGATTTTTTAATTTAAAAATCTTTTAATATAAATGTTTGTTTTTTTAAAAAACAAGTGATATATCCTCATTGCATCATAATTTTTGAGAGGTACAGAACACCACTGCACTAAATATTGATTGAAATGCTTCGTAATGGAGTTAATAATGACATAAAATCAATGTTTACTTGGTTAATTGACTGAAATCATTATTTATTGTCTTAGAACAAAGTTAATTCATCTACAGTCTGTCTAAATGTAGACACAGGTTTAAGTCCTGTTCTCATTCAAAAAAAAAAAAATTAAAAAGACGAGGTCCATTCCTCAACTCATTCCCATGATGCATTCTGAAGTCCACAGAGGCAACCACTATGCAGTGATGCTAGGCAGAAAAAAAGGTTGCATGCAAGAGGTAATTTGATAATGGGAAAAAAAGTTCTTTCTGTTTGCAGGAACCCATATGGAAACACTAACAGTGCATTCAGCTATGTTTAAGCTGCAAAGGCTGGAGAGTCTAAATGCCGAAGCTGAAGTCTAAGATCCAATATTTAATTTCACACTACCTTTCATTGCTACATTTGCAGATCACATAAAGGTCAGTATAAACTTTAAGTGAACGCTTGAAATGCCAGTTGACAGTTTTCTTTCTTTAGTCTTTGATGAAGACATTTTCTGTCTACTGTCAAAAATGTGAGAAAAAAATGTAAGCAAGAAAATGTATTTCATTGATAAATACTTCCCACTGCAAGCCAGAAATGAACAGTGCTATTTTTTTTTCAAACCAGTCAATTTAAACTTGTCCATGGCCATATAGAAAATAACACAAAAATAGTTCATGTTTATATTTTATATATAAATATGTAACTAAGGGTTACATATGGAGGTGGTCGAACTCTCAGATTTAATATAAATTATAGTGAGAGAAATAAAAGTCCTGTGAGACACCAGCCCACTGACATTCACAAGGGGTTAACCCAAACCCATATCCCATAACTTAGCAAAGTAGTATTTGAAAAACCTGTGATTTCTGCCACCAGCACCATTCCAATTACCTTATCACGTTCCCTCAAGGCCCAATCATTTGTACACTTAGACATTGCTGAAACACCAGTACAAGTTCAGTGACTCAAGGTCTAAAACACTCTTTAACTCTTTGAGAGTCATTATTGCTGATAACCTTAACTCTACAGCAAACTTTAGTTTTAGAGAAAAGCAAAGCTAACTTTGCTGGAGAGAAGAAAAAAAAAGCATTTAACACATGTGGAGGATGATTAAAAAAAAAAGAAGAATTGCACATAGATTTGGAATGTATAGGGTTGGGGTTAGAGTCAGGGTTAGTGATGGCGTCATCACAGAAAATAACTTAGAGCGTGGAGGGTTAAATCATTTGTTACTTCCTGCTTTTGTTTTGTCTTTTCTACTCCCACACCTAAACGATTTTAACTTTAAATTAACTTCTATAAATAATGTATGATACAAAATGTTCAAGTGAACTGGATCAAGTCCCACCTGTCTCTAGTCTCATCAGGGTAGTTAAACAAGGTTATGAGTTCTTAGCTGAACTCATATCTCCACACTCACTCACATCTCACAGCATCTCGCGTGTACTGTAGAAGCTAGTATGGTATGGACTAACAGGATATAGATTTGGTTTAACATGGATTCATGATTTATGACTTATTTAATTCATAAATTATGCTACATAATTAGATAAACTGTGCTATCTTGAGGTTGCTAGATGACAAAAAAGATATATAGATGAATGGAAGAAGAAAAAATGAAACACAAGCACTGAATGAAGCAAACCAATTATTATTTTTACATGCCCATGCACCAGTATTGTTTGCTCTGCAACTTTGGTCTGGTTGTTTGGCAACCAAATAAATAATAACCAAATAAATTATAATCGTGAAATTAAAACGATAAGAGTATTGTATTTATACCTTCAGTACAGTTACAGCTGAGAATTTTAAAGAAAACAAATTTAATTTTTAATAATTTGAAACCATTCAAAATGCAATAGACACATGTAACTTATAAGAAAACAAAATGACAACAGTCCCATCCTGTATGCAGAATGCAATACTTTTTATTTGAATCAAATATTTTAATCAATCACGATATACATGTAATCTCGGTATTCTAGACCGTTTATAAACTACATAGAATACCAAGAAGACTAAATATCTCAACTATTGAACAGGTTGTCTAGGAGGAGTTTGGGAACAAACATACAGATCACTCCAATCATCAGTGAGATGATGATGATGATTAGTATTACTATGATTGAAATTTCAACTTCATACCCTAATGATAAAATGAATTTAAAAAATAAGTGCATTAAACTCTTAAAGCCAAGACCTAAGTGCAATGTCATGAATAAAATTAAGTGTAACTCAGCAGTCAAGTGTGAAGTAGCATGAAAATTAGAGGAAAAGTTACAACCCATCAATTATAAATAGGTCTTTATAAGTTTTTTCAAGGAAAATACGGATTTAACAAGCCAGAGTGTGTTAGCTAGCTTCTTTCACAACCTGGGAGAGATAACAGCGAACACTTGGTCACCTTTACTCTTTCATTTATGAAGTAGGAAAAGTCAGCAGGTTCCTGCCTATGAACTTCAGACTGAGCACTATTTAGTACTGGGACAACACTTCCTATATACATTCAGGGCCCAGGCTAAATCAAAATAAATCACGTCTAAAATAAAAAGATAAATGGGTATCCTGTGTAAGGTAACTAAAATCAGAGTAATGTGTTCATTTTTCTTGGTCCCTGAAAAAACTGCTGAATTTTTTAATGATGAAACTACCTGTACAGTACCTGTCAAGCCTGTTAAAATAGTCTCCCCGAGATGAACATATCCTTGCAAATACCTCAGATGAAAGTAGCAGGACAGAAGGACTTTGTTTATGTGTCCTAAAAGCAAGAATAGTAACAAATACCTCAACCAGGCTCCTGCCTTCATCATTATTACATAAAGGACCAAGGGAAAAATAGATCATATGATGCAGTTTATCAGAATCTCCACAAACCATTCAAGCATGTTCCCATCCAACAGCAGAACACAGTTCATCCCCCAGTCCCAATAACAACAAAAACTGTTCAAGTTTGGTTTTAGTGAAACAACAAAAATAATATAAGCAGACCTTTGCAAGTTTTCAGACACAATTCACATTCATTTAACTTAATATCACTTCATATTTAGCTTCCCTAACTGTCCATGCACCCTTTGGGTAGAGGTTAAAATGAGGAAAGTGACTTGTATGGGGTTTTTTTCTACAATGACAGTAATGTGCGAAACATTACAATCTATTGCAAATCTGTTACCTTCTGATTTGATTATTTATTCCACATAGATTTTCTGTCTAAAAAGCTGAAAAATGAAATCCAACTTGCAGTCATCGTCAGAAATATTTTCCTGGGCTAAATTTCTTTTCCTCTCACTCACTGTCTTCCCCTATTCCCACCCAAATGCCCTTCATCTCTTTCTTATCTCACAATGCCATGTTTAAACATTAAATGTGTGTCTGTGTGGCATGTTAAAAAGCTAAGTCCTTGTCTGTGTCCATGTGTGTGGACTGGTGAATAGCTGTGTGTGTGGGTGTGTCTGTGGGGTGGTGGAGGTTTTTGGGTTGAGTTTTCAATTATGGATGCTAAGGTTTCAGTGAGGCGTTAATGTTTTTATGGGAAGTTTCCTTGTTAAGGCCAGGGGAGTGGTTTTGCCTTGCTGTTTCATTTAGTGGAGGCTATCTACCACCACACATACACACCAAATGCTATTGTGCTAACATGTAAACACACATCCAAACACTTCCCCCAAACTGCTGATGCTCTCAAAGCAGCTGGCTCTTGGGTACAAACAGTGACAGTAGCTTTGCTCAAGAGGACCTTGACATGCTGCTACTGGTGTTTGTGTGTCTTTGGAAGTCTGTGGTGTGTGAGTCCGTGTTTAGCTCACTGATGTCAACTTTCATCTAGTTGAAAGATTTTTTTTTCTACTCCTTGAAGCACAATCTAAACAAACTTATATCCTATTGTATAGGTATTTGGTATTTTTGGCTTACTTGGAAATGCCCCAGCTTCTTTTTTTAATCTTTTGTTGGGCACTTAAAAGTTGCTTTTGCAATTTTCAGCAAATTGTTCTATAACATTTAGTCTGAAGAGAAGTTAATATCATTTATAATTAAATTTAGCTACCCAGAGCCAATACAATTCTGTTTTTATTTAATAAGTAAACCAAACTACATACAAGATGTTATTAAGGAAATTGTTCACTGAACCTTGCACAGGAAGTTAACCTTTCTGCATACAACATTCAGACCACTGAAAGTATTGAATTTCAGCAATGACACAAAATCTTAATTACTTTCTGCTTCTAGCAACCATCTACCAAACAAAGGTTATTTACGATAGATAGATAGATAGATAGATAGATAGATAGATAGATAGATAGATAGATAGATAGATAGATAGATAGATACTTTGTTGAGATGAGGAATGAACACATGACAGAGATGAGAAAAGAAAAAAAAAGGCTTACAGTGTCAGCAGGACCATGGGATGACATTACTTTCTCATTACTAAGCAAGTATCTCCATGCCGTCAGCTACAAGCAATGCCAGATTGCAGCTCATGAAAAATTAACTCACTTGACTTTCCTATGTATTAATCTGCCAATCAGTTTCAATTACTCAGCAACTGAAGATGCCAGAACACTGTTCCAGATCGTTCCGGACCACTTTAACCTCTACTGATATTAAAGATGGCCAGAGTTATTAAAGCATGAAAGCTGTATATGGAAAATGATACTGAGAGGAAGCAAAAGAAAGAGAAGGGGAGAGTGAACATGTATTCTCATTCACTTGGGAATACACAGTTGTATCAATGGATGGAGAAAAGAAGTGACATTCATAGCCTGAGGGGTTTTCTCTCTCTCTCCCTCTCTCTCTGTTTCTCTCTCTCTCTCTCTCTCTCTCTCTCTCTCACACACACACACACACACACACACACACACACACACACACACACACACACACACACACACACACACACAGACACACACAATGTAAGCACTCTTCCAAAAGTGTGAATGCACTGCCACTGCTTCCTGCCCCGGTTAAACTACTTAGTCTGACAAGGGCAGAGAAAAGTGTTAGCATTTGGTAATAACCAAGTACCCAAGTGCCTTGCATTGCTTGTTTTCCCAGAGAAAATAGCGTAAGTATGTCTATTTTTCTTGATATTCTCAATTATGTTGCACAGGAATGCCCCTTGAGATGTATAAATTGCTATAGTGATCCAAGAAAAGCTCACTCACTTGGATGTCTGTCTCACTCTCTTTGGCTCTGCCTTACAGTGCATTTTAAGTTTCAGCTAAAATTAAGTAGAAGGAAGAGAAGGACAGCCAAAAAAAAAAAAAGTAAAGGCACTTTGCTTTTTTTTGGTGTTTTGACTGAACAAGTTAAAAGAATGTATCAGTGAGGTAAAAAAGTGTGCAAAAGTCTTGAGCTACACCTCATCATTTTGTACTTTACTTCCAAAGAGTCAGACTTTCTTGCTGTTTTTTTTTTTTTAAACTGGTCTTGAGCAACAGGTCTCCAGGCATTCTGAAGGACTTTCAAAGTTTTTTTGTTTTTGTTTTTTTCTTTTGTTAAGCCACTTGAGACTGACCTATGAATCACTAAACCACAGAAAGGGTATTAACTCAAGGGATGAACTAGTGTTGTGAGTATACCATTTTAAATTGTATTTTTAGACACTTTGTTACTAGAATTAGAATAATCAGTAGTAGCAATAGATTTGTTCCCTTTTCTTTAGCTTAATCTACAAAAATTGCCCAAGCTTATTTAATTTGTGGGATTTTGATCCACCATTTAGTACTATCTGGAAAGCATTTGATTTGCAGTGACTTCAGTTTTTCAGCATAACAATGATCCCAACATACTACCAATACAATAAAAGCATACCTGAACAGAAAAAAAACCACACAATGGAACACTATCCATCATGGTTTGACTGACTGCAACATTACAGAATTTCAAGAAGTTTGGAGAACTATTCCTGAAGGGACAGGAATGATTAGAAAGCTTCTCTAAGACAGTTCAAGCTGTGCTGAAGAATAAAGATGGTCACACCAAATATTTACTTTTAGTAATACATCAAGTAGCACTTTGTATCCAGAAGGAATATTCACTTGACTTGACAGGTATTAACTGTAAGTTGAAGACAGGTTAACACATCTTAATAGAAGGAACAGGAGTATAGGTAACTGTAACACAATGCTACAATATATTGTCATCTGAATGTAAAAAAGAGAGTGGGATGACAGAAATGGAGAGGGATAGAGGAACAGAAAAAGTCAGGGGAAAAAGGAAAAACAGAAGAAAAAACTGGAACAATGTCAGAATATAGGTACAAATAGAACAATGTCTCATGTGTCCAGCCTCACTTTCTGTGTCTCACTCTCTTCTCTGTTATGCAAACACACAAACATGCACACACACAAGCACAGAACTGGGACTGGGACTTCAAAGTGAGAATCATCAAATCTGAACTCAACTGATGGCAGTCAATACATGGTGCGTCAAGCTCAGGCATAGCAGCATGGGGTAAGGCGTTCTGAGTGTGTGAAGTACGTGTGTGTCTGTGTTTGCGAGCACTGTATGTGTGGCAAAAAGTGAGTCTCTGTGTTGCTACCACAGCAAAAAAAAAAGCAGTCAAGCTGTTGAATTTACAAGATAAGCATTCTGGATGGCTTCTCATGGCTGAACTCTTTACTCACACACACACACACACACACACACACACACACACACACATAAAGAGACTGAGAGAGAGAAAGAAGCTCTGGGGATGATGAAAGATCTGGCCATGACACACATGTGATATGAAACCTAGTGTCTCTGCACAACAGAGGTTTTACTATGTGTAGCCACTCAAATCCAGATAAGAACTTATCGGATTTATGTGTGTATGCATACTTGTATTACTCATATTGTGAGGACATAAATCTAAACACAATCACATAGCATTCCCTTTTGATGACAAAAACAAGTCCCCTAATGCTGAATATTGAATTTTAGGTTGAGACTTGGTTCAAAGGAGGATTAAGGTTAGGGAAGTAGCAGTAATGGATAGCGTTAGAGAAAGATTCCAGAGAAGTAGTGTAATTACATGCTACCTTTTAACTGATGGAAACATAACTGCATGTATTTGTGTTTGCAACTGTCATTTTTTTGTAACTATAGCCCAGAAAGACAGTGAGTGAATGCACACATGTTTTTCTGTGAAATCAAATCATTGTAGCAGACACAGGTGTCACAAAAGCCATGAAAGGTACTATTTCTCACATTTAAAATCAATTAAATATAGCTGAAAGATAAATTATTTAATTTTAACACCACATAATTGTTGTGACCACTGCTGAATAAAACCTTCAGTATACTGTAGCTTTCAAAATGTGACTTCTGATTCAGCATCTACAAAAGTGATGTCACCCAGTGGCCATGATGTCTGCACATTTAGGAAGGGATTAGCCAACAACCTGCAATCAGCTAATCAAACGGGCTAATAAAATGGGCTCACTGATCAGCAATTAAACCTTTATTACTTTATTACAAATATTTGTTTAAAAAAGAAATAAAGAATAAAGTAATAAACTGCAACAAAATACATAATACTATTCATAATTCTTAAAATATCTGTTAATCTCATAACTTTTATTGTACAATAACAGGCAAAGCTACTTTACCATTGTTAAGTTTACCATTAACATTTTTATCTGTTATTATTATAAAGTGTCACCTTAAAAGGTAGCATATGCCTACCTGCAGGTAATAAAGCAGAAAACTTTCCCCACAGTGTAGTCTGACAATAAAAGAACTGAGCCAAGTATGTTGCCTCCTCTTAAACTCAAGAGGGGAGGCAAACAAGCTTATGCATGCACTCATACACATGCATCTTTTAAATCCCTCCCCACATGATATGCAGTGAGCATTTTGGCAGCTGTTTAATTAGAACTGCAATCAGACTTCATAATGAGTGACTTACCCAAGTAACTGTGATACATGTTATTATCTGATACATTTAGTAACACTAAAGCGTGAGAGAAATCAAAACTAACTTTCAGCTAAGCTTTGCTGAGGACCAATAGCTGCCTTTAAAGTTCAGACAAGTAAAAGCATAAATATATGGCTAGATACATTTGTAATAGACTTGGAATTTAGGATAATTTACTAAATTCCTCTGAAAATTCACTTTACAGGGCATTAGCTTTTGCTGTAAATGCCAAAAGGCTAATGGCACTGTTTCAGAAAAGTAGCTCAACAGACCAAATGTTACACACTGAATAAGAAAAAAATCATATTAAACAAATGGTTAGACAGAATAACACATTTTTTTTGTCTTTCAATATATTTGTATTGATTTGAATTTGAAAAACTCTTTTACAACTTTTTAAAACTTTGTAAAAAATTTTTGGATAAAACAAAATGTCAGCCTGATTAACTGGTTTTCGTAAGCCATGACATGTTTGCTTTGTTGTAGCTTTTGAAGGGACAAGAAATTTTAAATCTTTATATTTGCAGTTTTTAAAAAAAGAAATACAAGTTTTTGTGGATTTAGATGTATATCAATAAACACTGTTTCCTGTTCAGTTCCATTTTTTGTTTCTGCTTTCTTCTGTGTAACAGAACAGTAATACAGATGTCGTGAAAAACGTAATGAACAGCTGCAGACTGCAGGGGTGCCCATGCTGCAAATGTCTATAAAACAATATATTATGTACACAACAAT
>VVHJ01054182.1:23195-36793 GCA_015107715.1 Tylochromis polylepis
CTGTGCAGCAATGCACAGTTCGAACCACATCATCAAGTTCGCCAATGACACGACTGTGGTGGGTCTCATCAGCAAGAACGACGAGTCAGCATACAGAGAGGTGGTGCAGCAGAACCTCTCCTGGTCCCTCAACACCAGCTCCATAACTAAGAAGGCCCAACAGTGTCTCCACTTCCTGCGGAAGCTGAGAAAAGCCCATCTCCCACCACCCATTCTCACCAAGTTCTACAGAGGGACTATTGAGAGCGTCCTGAGCAGCTGCATCACTGTCTGGTATGGCAACTGCACCGTATCGGATCGCAATACCCTACAACGGATAGTGAGAACAGTTGAGAAGATCACTGGAGCCTCTCTTCCCTCCATCATGGACACTTATCGCACCCGCTGCACCCGCAAAGCCACCAGCATTGTGGAGAACCCCACACACTCCTCACACACACTCATCACCCTGCTGCCTTCTGGCAAGAGGTACCGGAGCATTCGGGCCCTCACTGCCAGACTGTGAAACAGTTTCTTCCCCCAAGCCATCAGACTCCTGATCACTCAGTGACTGGACTGACACACACATACGCATACCTTCATACACGTCACTACCAAGTACTAATCTGCAGAATCTCACACACACAGACACACACACCTTCATACACCAAGTTACTTTTTGCACAAAACTCAGTCTTTTGCACATTTCTATTGCACTGTTGTGTCTGCACTGCTTTGTTTCTGTATCGTTCTGTTCTGTCTGGTGTCTTTGTTTTGTTTTTTGCACTTTATGTAGTCCTGTGTTGATTGTCTGTTATATGTCATATGTAGCAACATGGTCTTGGAGGAACACTGTCTCGTTTCACTGTGTACTGTACCACTGCACATGGTTGGAATGACAATAAAGCCACTTGACTTGACTTGACTTGAAAATCTTTATATAGATGACCACAGGTGGCTGCAACAAAGGGCTCAATATGGTGCTAATGCACCAGTTCTAAAGAAGGAAAGGACCAGCTCTCTGGTCAGGGTTATAAAATGATGTTACAAATCGTCTTTGTTATCCTGTTGTGAAAAAGCACACACTGACATGTTAATGCACACATGCGCACGCGCACACACACACAAGGGTGTTGCTCTACTTCATCCCTAATCTTTAATAGCGGTTAGGGTGCACTTCAAAACTGCTGGATATGCGCCAACAAACACATACGCACACTGGAATTGCCTCAAGATGATGAAACCACTTGAAATTACTCTTTTTTGGGAACTAATGATTCTGCAGAGTTCCTTTTCAGAACCACTGGGTCCATCAGGTCCTGAAGTGTACTCTGAAACTAGATTTATGAGCAAGCAAATAAGAGTGCATCAATTTATGTTTATGGACTGAACTTTACTCTTTTCTCTCTCTCTCTCTCTCTCGCTCTCTCTCTCTCAACCATGCATGCACACTAAGTCCCATTCACAAAATCATTAAATAAAGAGACAGTAATTGCTTTAAGTATTTCTAGAAGCTATTGTGTCCCACAGTACCATCCCTTACACTATCACTATCACATCCTTAAATGGAATCACATAACAATCGATTGCCAGTTCGACCCACTTCAAAGACTTACTGAAAAAGCTTTCACATTGGAGGCAATCAAAGATTTAGGTAGGCCTGTGATGTATAACAATATTGTAGCAACAGGGGGTCTTGGCCTCTGTCAGTAAACACAAACAATTAAAGAATAGACAGGCTTGATTATTCCAGTAAACAATCTGATTAAGTAATTCTTCCAGAGTATTTATTTCACCACTCCAATCCCATGTAATTGCAACAATCTTACATCAAATTTATTGTATTTCTATGAAAAAAAAAATCATGAGAGCACATTCAGAATCATTCTTTTTTACCATTAGGCCATTTGATGTGAGAAAATGAGCACCCTTTATGAGCAGACAAAGATATGTGAGCAACAACTTTAGTGCTGATAATACATCCAGGGGCATTTCCCTTCACCTTTTCCTCCTTAAGTGAATCTGATGCATAAATGTGGAGGTGTTTATGTAGGGTGTCAAGATCAATACTGGCCTCAAATCAATAATTTCCTGGGAACTTGTTCACTAGCTGCCTTTAGATTGGGCTACATCAATCTTGCTTATGTTGCTCTTCCTTTTGTTTTCTCCTCACCATTTAAATCCTTTTTTTCTCCCACTGTGAAACTGAAAGTCCATATTTTTCTCTTGGTTGTAGATGCCTTTAACTGACTGTCCATCTCAAGACTTTTCTGTACTTTCTCCAAGAAACCTGGTCTTCTTCTAAAAAGGTGACAAAACTCCAGAACTATAGTACAGTGTAAACTCTCTATGAACTCTCTATGCTGTGAAAATCATTTTCATAGCAGTTAATATCTCTTAGCACTCATCATTTCCCATCATTTGGGAATTAATGAAGTACAAATACTTCGTTACTCTACTGTTAAGTAGAATTTTCAGGTATCTGTACGTTACTTGAAAAATTATTTTTCTGAGAAACTTTTGCTTTTACTCCTTACATTTTCAAAACAGGCTCATTACTTTAGGGCCAACTATCACTTATAGCATTTATATTCAGGAGTAAAAATGAGCTGGAAGGAGTGCAGGTGTGTGTAAGCTGCATTTACGGTGCTTCGGCATCTAGCTAGCACTACAGAAGAGGAGGAAGCATGAAAGGAGTGACTTTTTTTAAGAGGCAGGCAATTTCAAATTCAGTGTTTCTATCAGGTCAAAAAACTGTTGGTCTTAGTAGACCAACAGTAGACCAAACTGCACACAAACAGTTTATCTGTTTGTGTGCAGTTTGTCGCACAGTGTGTTGCTAACTGCTGTGTTTCACACGGAGAGAAAAGATAGAGCGCTAACTTTACTAAGAGATGGAAAAAGATGTAGGAAGACAGACAGGACAGGAAGAAGAGAAGCTAGATTTAAAGGTAAGGACTGCGTAGTGATGCTCAATAAACAGCAAATGTAAAGGTTACATGTGATGCCATCATTTTCAATCACTTATTGGATTTTTATATGATGTCTTTTTGATAAATTATGTATATTAATTTTGTGAAACATCCTGCAAAACAAGCTCAGCTGTATTAAATTTGTGATATTCAAATGTTGCATGAAAATACTGGGTAGTTTTGTCCAGGATAAACAGGTTAGCTTGCATCATTGTGGTGAATTCACAGTAAAGCACTGTGTTGGACTGGTGCACAGTGCAGAAAATAATTGTTTGTTTGTTTGTTTTTAATTCTCTTTCACTGCCTGTGCCCTGCATAACAGATTCAAGCTAAGTACATTCATTAGAATTACAATTTAAATTTGAATATTATTTTTTATTCTCATGCACAAATATTATTTTATTGTTATAATAATATAGCACAAGGTTCAGTTACCTTTGTACAAAAAATGTTAGTAGAATTGTCCTTCAAGGAGCTACTTTTACTTTCATACTTTGAGTACATTTCAGAGCCAGTAATTTTTCACTTTTACTTGACTAAAAAAGGAGCTTAACTACTTCAGCTTTTACTATGGTATTTTTTTTAACCCCTGCTTCTACTTAAGTAAAGAAAGTCTGCACTTTTGCCACCTCTGTCCCTAAGTGACAATGCAATGACAGTGAGCATATCAGAGTAACAGCTCTTTTTGGTACTTAAAGATCTTTTATTGCAATTTCTTTCAGTGCTTCTGCTCATAGCATCAGTAGCCGCAGTAGAAGTGAAGATCACTCACGGCCTTTTTCCTTTCCTCATGTGGCTTCAGTAAAGTACTCATAAACACAGATTGAAAACATAAATAAATAAACTGAGAGGTTCTTTTTTGGGAAGATTTTGTATTATCAATATGTTTGCGTATGAGACCGGAGACAAAAAAAGGAAAAGTTTTTAAAAGCACCTTTTGCAACAGTATTTAGCGAGATAGACTTTCAATCTGGTTTATTTGCATTTCGATTTATAAAAAAAATAGAGTTGCACTTCACACTGCACTGCAACAATCAAAGAAATGATTTGAAGGGAGACCACTAAAAGCAGTTTTCCATATAGGAGGAGGAAATCAATTTACTGACTCCACCACATGCATTCTTGAATGGTTTGGTCGCTTTGTACCAAGGTGATGACCATGAAACATCGACCACAGGGAGGCCTAACCCAGTAGCCACTGGGCAAATCAGAGCACCTTATTATTCTTTCAACTACTAAGACCAATCAGAACAGATCATGGTCCAAGTTCTGTTTGAAATTAGGTTCTAGCCCTCTCATCTCTCAAGTCTATATTGATTTTGCCAGTGTCTTTGAAAAATGGCCACCTGGAAGTGACTGATTAGTCAGCTGTAATCAATCTGTGTGATTGCAGGGTTAGGCTTGCATGATGTATGGATGCTACAGCAGGACAGTCATGTGATGCATGCTATGTTTTAACCCCTCAAACTTGCACAGTTTCACTTTAAGAAACTGATTCAAATGGGTAAATTTGCTTTAATTATTATATCACCAGGAGCATGACTCCTGTGTTTGGAAATTATCTGGAAAAGTATCTTACACAATTAGTTTATGTAGAAACTGCAAGAATTCTAGTAGCTAAAGAAAAACCATGTAGAGATACATCTCATGTGAGGGGTCTGGCTTGAGAGAATACATGCCCTCCTGAGCCCTTTCTTGTATTATTTTTTATTTAAACATAAATATTACATGTAAAAAAAATCAATATGCATAATCAAGAAATATAGCAAAATAAACTAAATGACTGTTATTTTAAAGAAAGCAGGTTTCATTTTACATGTAGTAGATGTGTCTGTCTTTAGAATCTTTAAATGTGAACCTAATTTTTTCTATGTTGCAAGACAATTTTTGCCCTTTAAGAAACACCTTCGTCCTTTTCTGAGAAGCTACTTTTGGAAACTCCCTTGACACAAGGGGTCACCACAGCGGATAGCTCTGTATGTCATACTGCTGTTTGCAAAAGACTTTGGGGTTCTTTTGAGGCAGACTCACACAGATTATCTGGGCATGTTTGAACCCCAGAACCCAGTTTGTTGTGCGGTGATCACTACGCCCAGTGCCTGGGCAATGAGAAGTGAACCATGTTTTAACTGGACATAGACACAGCACACATGTAGTGTGATCTGCACCCCAGCACAGATTCTCAATACTGTCTTTGTGGATCTAGAGAAAGCACATGATAGAGTGCTAACAGAGGAATTTTGTTCTCATTTGGTAATGAATAGTAAGTTTCCTAACCCAGGACAATGGGAAGAGAGCCTTTACAAGAATGTTTCCAAGAAGATTGTTTTTAATTATAATTTACTTTTCAGGAAACCCAACATCAAAGAGATGAATAAATGTTATACAATCCAATGAGTGTGTTTTTTTTTCTAAAGCAATTGTAATGAAATGTGTTAACTGTGGATTTTTTACTTTGTTTAGTTAACTTAAAAAAAGACTTTTGGGTGGGTGGCACAGTTTATAGCATTGAGATATAAAAAGGTCAGAGGAGTTAGGGATTTTTTTTTAATCACTGTAATTTCCACAAATCCAGTTGGATCACTTCCACGATGATAGTTTTGTCGAATTTTGTTGAACACCAGTGCTACAAGAGAACAGGTTATTTGTCTTTCCTGTTGTATTAAACTGCATACTCCCTGCACTGAAATACATATAAGAAAATCATTGGCATCAAAATATACCACAGGGATCAAGACCTTACTAAATTACAGAGGCTTTTGATGATTGAGAATGCTTTTTACAGCATGGTTGTGGTGTAGTCATTTTCTACCAAGGACAAGGTCAGTGATCTTAAGTGATTATCTAGCCCTCCATAATAATGAAAAATAGTCAAACTGCTGTCTCAAATATTGCATTTGAGCTCCTATAAATACATCACTGGGGTCATCTCTGATTGGTTCAGCATATGCCAATCATCAGTCTTATTGCTTTTTAAGCCCACAAGCACTCAGCAGTGGAATATTATTACTACTACTACTCAAAAATAAAAAAAAATAATAATAAACTTCCACTGTTACTTTTGAGTGCCCTCAATTAGTGATTAATGTAGAAACTTTTCAAGGGAAAATGATTATCTTTTGAATCACACAGTAATGTAAAAAAAGGTTCATTTTATGATTCGTATAACATCAGAATCTTAAGATGTTTTTAATTATAAACCAATTTCTAAAATTGTATTTATTTCAAAAATTCTTGAAAGAGTTCTTGTAAATCAGCTATCGTTTGCAAATAAAAGTTCATTTGAAGAGTTTCATTTAGAATTTCAGTCAGGAGTTCATCATAGCAGTGAAAAAAGACATTAAAGATCTCATGGCCTCAGAGAGTGCTCTCTGTGCTTGTTCTGCTCCATCACCATGCAGCATTTAATACTACTGAACAAAACATTTAACTACAAAGACTAGAGTATACAACTTATATTGAAGGAAATGTGCTGTGTTGGTATTTATCTGATCAATTTCAATTTGTTCATAAACGTTAGTCACAGTGTTCCACAAGGTCTGTGCTGGGTCTGATACTTTTTATGTTGCACACATTGTTTTCATTACTCAATATTACTGAAAGCAGAATCAGAATATCTTTATTGTCATTGTAACAAGTACAACAAACAAAAATAAATACGAATATATATAAGGAAGAAAAAACAATAAAAAGATATATAAAGGGGCTGCATTAATCTCTATTGCTATGCAGATGTGCAGTTTTATATATATATATATATATATATATATATATATATATATATATATATATATATATATATATATATATATATATATATATAAAATATTAAAACATAGGTTGGACATAGTTCACTGCGCAGATTCTCCCCTAGTTGTTTAGGATGATCTCGGTGTGTCGCTGAGGATTCGCCCCACAACTCCCCCTTTTTGAAGCTTTGGTGGGACCAAGGGTTGATTTTTCCCCTCGGGGTGATCAGCCATCTTGGAGTCATTCCTCAACGCCCACACCCGGACCATCCTGTTCATGACGCCAAGCTTGTCGTGGAATTTTCTGTTAATAAAGTCTGCAACATGGTTAGCTGTGGTCAAGCTATTTAATTACTGCATGCAGGAGAGCAAACACACAGTTCTTCAGTCATGAGAGCTCTGCCCTTGAGATGTTGCAGGTCTGTTTTATTGCCTCGCACACAACTCTCTGTATCTGTTCAGTTACTACAGGTTTTTGTCCCACGGGCTGTTGCTGGGCAGAGAGCACCTCCCACTATCTTTCTCCCTGGAAGCACCTGGCGCTGGTCTCCATGGGAGTTTCGTCCTTCTACGACCTATCAGTTTAGCAGAAAACATATTGAAAGATCATTAAGGATAGCTAAGCAGTTTTCACCAGGTCATATTGACACACATCCTTCACCTACAAAAACAAAAGGTTATACCAAAATCCTCCAGTTAAGTTCTAAACTGATTTTAATCCAAAATTCGGGAGCCTTTTTAACATTGTTCTCTATAGGAGAGGAAGATGGAGGAGGCTGTGCTTTGATGGCATTTGTGAGAGAACCGTGAATCCTATCTCAATGAGAATGACACTGGACAAAAGAGGGCAATGATGGCTACATTTTTATATATATTTTGGTTATGTAGGGTATTTTATACCCAAACAGTTTGGGTGTGAATGAAAGCGAAGGATATTTTATTAGATTATTCTCCAGACTCAGCTTTTAGAGCAGGTGATGACATCATCCAGTGGCAGAAAAAATACATGAAAATTCAAATTCTTCATGAAACTTGTAAAACAATTACAAAAGATATCAAAACATTGATTTAGTTGTTAAAAATCCAAAGACTTGTGACTTGTACAAAGTTTGAATGATGTTTCAGCGATATGGCCGAGTGGTATGCCTCCAAAGTGGCCTGGGTTGGTGTATTATTTGAGATGGTTCCCCATTCAAATGAAAACAAAAAAATTGCAACTTTTTGTGTGTGTCTGTGTGCATCTGTGTTTGTGAGTGTGCTTGTAAGGTGTTTGTGTGTGTCTGTCAGATTTAAAAGGGAGACTTTAAGTTTGATGAGTTGAGTGCATAATGGGTGTCTTTTCTCCATCCTGTCCAACATTACACTTATGTACATCAGCACTTGCCTGCCTCCCCCTTTTTTCTGAAACAAAACCCCATTTACTATCCCTTTTGTTTCAAAAACATCCAGACAGACATCTGAAAAGGGGATTGTGTGATTGTGTGAGTATTGAGACCGCCATATTGGCGTGTAGTCCGTTAATTCAAATGTGATATCTGAGCATGTTGTTAAACCCACGTCCGTAGGCCCACCTGCCCACAGTGTGGGTAGTAAGACCTTTAACGGCCTCAGGGTGATCCATGGGACCCAAATTCTTGGCCTGATGTCCCGCATGAACCGCCAAAGACACATGGGGAACAGCTTCATCAGCCATTTTGTACCACACTTGTTATTCTTCCATCAGCAAGACGTGCTGCGACGCCTTCCGGACCCACATACATGTCTTGTATAGTTACCTCCCACTCTTTGCCCTCTATGCAATCATCAAACAGATCTTCATACCATTCAGAATGATCTCTATCATAAAAAAGAGTGACGTGGTAGGGGTCAACTGGGGGCGAGTAGACATCCAGTGCCATGATCCAGGGCCACCAGAGAGCAAACCCCACCAGGACGCCACCGGTAGAAATCAAACACCCCCAACAGATGTCAGCCATTCGTTCCACATCTTCAGATATCAGCCACTGTCCCCGTTCAGAGCCTGTCAAACAGCTCAGAGAGGTGCCATCTTTCAGGGTGACAGTCAAACCATCAGGACCGCACAGAATGGTGCCCCTAACTTGATTAAGAGGTCACGTCCCATTAGATTGACCGGAACCTGCTGCGAGACGACATATGGGTGTGTAACAGTTTGTCGTCCGAGTGCTGTTATCATAGGCAGAGTAACTGGCAGAGTCTGTGGTACCCCAGAGAAACCCACCATGTTCACTTGGCGATGTGATAAACGTCCATGTTCTGGGACCGTCTTTATGGTGGAATAAGTCGCTCCGGTATCAACCAGGAACGGCAGAGATTGTCCTTGTACCCACACTGACAGCATGGGATCTGCCCGTCCTCCACTGTCTGGGCTTCTCTGTGGGGCGTGCCATTGTAGATATTCTGGAGAGCCCTCCCAGGGCTCGTCCCACAGTGGATACTGCCTGCCCCCTGTTGGCGAGTGAGTGAGTGGCCCTGCTTTCTCACTCTCCACTCTCACTTCCTCTTTTTCTACGTAGCACTTTTTCGCTTCCCCTATCAACACTGATGCCAATGGTACTCTTTTACCCAAAAGAAAGCCTTTATCTTTCAATAATTTCTTTACTTCATTCACAACTTTATTCTTTTCATTATCCTTATTTTTCCCACACGTTACCCAGATTGCCTTTCCCAATTGTTCCAATTATTCTTCTAATGTTTTCCACCTTTCTCCTGATGGTCCCCACCCATCATTTACTTCACGATCAAATTCTCCCTCCCTACTATATCCCTGCCTAGTTCCTCTCAGCCAGTCAGTATGTATGGACTTCACCTGAGCTACTGACCCGAACAGTTGCTACTTCACGCACAGCTACTTTGGACTGGGTTGTGTTATCACCGCTAGGTTTCTGCCAGCCCAAAGAGGGATGATTCACAACTGTGACACTGAGAGGTTTCTTTCCCTTGAGAGACACTCACACTCTCATTCACTCTTTCACAAAATCTGCACACTAGTTTTCACTTACGTCAGTGACATGGCACTTCAGGAGAAATAAATAAAATGAATTAAGTAACAGTAATTAGGTTCTCCCCAGGACGCCAACCCGATTCACCTTCAACAGTGGTGACCCTTAAGGGGATTACTGCCCCAAGACGTCAACCCAGATATTTCCGGGTACCTCCAATTCCCCAGGACTTCAACCCAATTTTCTGGACGCCGCCGGCCCCACCGCCTCATCAGACGATGGGAGGGACAATCACCTCCGAGGAAAATAAAACTCACACTTTCAATTTAGTTTTAATTGACCGGACTCGTCCTACTCAGTTTCAGTGAACAGATCAATTTAATAATCTCCAATGTGCAGATTTCAGTTAAACAGGCTCTGCTTACCTTTCAATAGACTTTTCTGGTCGACTGTCCGTTCACTTCTACTTTGTGGTCTGATCCTCGCCCAATTCACCAGCCTCAGGAATCCGGGCCACAGCACCAAATTGCTGCGACTGGAACCTCCGTCGCTCCTGATCCTTTTATTTCTGGGCTTGACAGACTACTCAGAAAACCATTTTCACTCAAAAGCTTTATTCAACGTCTTTCCAGAAAGGGAATGTGCATAGCGCAAAGCCTTCTGCAGATTCAAAAAACAGTTCCTCTTTTCACACATATAACTGTTCCATTATCATACCTCTATGCATATTCATGAGCTCATGTTTTCATGTGCTCCAAAGTGCTGAACTGTTTAAAGCTGAAGATGACATAGAAGAAGAAGTTTCAAAGTTGGAAAGTAGCTGAACATCTTTAAAATGTACATTAGAAAAACCTGACTAATGACAAAAGAAAAATGCCTGAATATATGCTGAAAGCTCATATTCTTTAACACTTGTGTCTTTGTCTCAGGGTCAGACAGAAAGCCCTGCAGACAGGATTTAATCTCTGAAACAAATGCTTCCCACGAGCAAACCACAAGTCATATGAAAAAGATTCTTTCACCATGCCCGGAAGCAACTTCCAGTCTACAATGCTAAATTTTCATGTTTGTAGAGTATATTTACAGAACATGGCGACAGTGTAAAGACACCCTCTAAATCTGAGTTTCAATCGAAATTTGGGAGCCCTTTCATGGGAAAAATTCAGAAGTATTTGGGGAATTTAGCGAAAAACATGCAACAATTCACTACAAAAAGTCATAGCATACTCTTCCTGATCATGCCACACACAACGATATAGCATATGTGGGTTTTTTTTCAAAGCAACGTGATGAGTTTTGCTTCAAAATTTGAGGCAGAAGCAGAAGAAGAATAAGAAGACGAGGAAGAAATTCAATTAATAATAAATAGTGTGCTATTGCATAGGCACTCTTCATAAAGATTTGGATCGCAATGATGTGAATGCTTAAACAGCAATCAGATTAATGAGTCAACACTACTGAGTCATACTAATTGGCAGAATCTTTGAAGCACAGCCTGAGGAGAGTGTGTGGCAGCAGTCTTCCACTCCTGCTTATTAATCAGCCACAGACTCAGACAGTTTTAATTCAGGTAAAAAGCCTGATGCTTAGCCCTTTCCCACCTCAAAAAGGACTTTTATTTGTCTGTTTTGGTCTGATTTCTCAAACGTTTTAGTAAACTGATTTAATGCTCAACTCAGATAGCATAATTACAGTGGGTAAGTTTAATATCCATGTAGACACTAAAGATGAAGAAATTGACCCAGCTGTCTTGGATAATTATAGGGCAATCTCCAACCTTCCTTTTATCTCAGAAATTCTTGAAAGAGTAGTTGTAAAACAGCTAACTAATTTGAACAAATCATCTCCTTCTTACCTCCATGCTATACAGAATGCTGTGGCCAGACTACTAACACATTCTAGCAAGTGAGCTCACATTACTCTAATTTTATATTCTTTACATTGGCTCCCAATAGAATTTTAGGATTCATTTCAAAATTCTTGTTTTAACATACAGAGCACAAAATGGCCATTTATTTGAGCTTCTTACAAAATACACTGCTGCTCATTGTCTCCGTCCACACATGCAAAGAAATTAAACCATAGATGCCCATAAATTTAATTATGTATAATGATCAGAAGTGACACTGGAAAAAGTATTGAACACATGAAAAAAGGGAGGTGCAAAAAGGCATGGAAAGTCATGACACCAGGTGAAATCCATCAGTAATTAGAAAGCGATCCTGTCACTTAGTGCAAATTAATATTAGCTGGTTCGGTCCCAACTGATGGCCTATAAAAAGGTGTTTCATTACCACCGTGTCACACAAGAAACATCTCATGATGGGTAAAACCAATGACTCTCAAGACCTTTACAGCTTTATTGTTGGAAAACATACTCACGGCATTGGTTACAGAAGAATTTCTAAACTAGTGCAGGGTCCAGTGAGCACTGTTGGGAAGTCTCCACACTGTGGAAGAGACTACAGTGTGTAACCTTGACCTTTAGTCTTACAATAGAAAGTTCCTTGAGGTGTCTGTTTTTGTGCTTTGGCATTATATAAATAAAACTGAACTGAATTCAAGATTGACTGCAAAAGAGAAACATCAGAATGAAAAATACAGTTTTTATGGTGTGCACAATGTTTCTATTTGCAGGTATTCCTCAAATGGCAATGGTTACTAAAATTGATGAGGCCTGTCCTGAAACTGAGAAGGACCTGAAGAATGTATATAAGAGCAAACACCTGAAGAAGAAGGTGAGCATTTATGAGTGTGTAAAGAAATATGATGGTACATGATATCATGTTCATGCTTTTCTTAGCATCATATTGTGTTTCTTTACTTTCAGATATTAGAGTTCAGCTCAGCAATTGGAATCCCAGTGAACTGCATCTTTCCTGTGAAGAACTACAGCCATGAGATCTCCATGAAGAAAGATGCTGACACACTGATTCTGAGCGCACTCACAAGAATGATCAACTTTGGAGATGACTTCATCGAAAACCGCAAAAGTTGTAATAAATCATAAAGTACTTTACTTAAGGCAAGTTAAATGAGTTACAGAAACTACTACTGAAATAGTTAAAGGAAAAAAACTACTTTTTGATATGTGTTTGTCTAACAGAAAATATCTGCTTCTTTTTTCTAATTGATATTCATCTATCAGAAGGCCTCTTCAATCTGTTAGTATATCGTATTCTAGGTTCCACTGTAAATTTAATTTTTAAAGAAATAAAGCCACTTAGGTCTCTTTCTGAAAACAGACCTGCAATCAAAGAAAACACAGACCAGTAAGAACCACCATTCTCCTTAAGTATGAGTTCAGCAATTCATAATAAAGTTCTACACAACAATGTGATACACGATTCTAATATTAGAGCAAGATATGAGAATGAGGTGAACAAGTCCAACTTTTGTGATTTGGACCATGAGTTTCTGTTATCCCATGGCCCATTTGGCTAATTAGGACATGATTAACTGTGTTTTAAATAAAGATTTATTAATGTTTGAAATTTTTGCTCTTTGGTGGTGGTACTTTTTAAAAATCTAAAACAGCCGTAATTCAGTTCAATTCAATTTTATTTATATAGTGCCAAATCACAACAATAGTCGCCTCAAGGCGCTTAATATTTGTACAAGAATACATACAGAGAAAACCCAACAATCATATGACCCCCTATGAGCAAGCACTTTGGCGACAGTGGGAAGGAAAAACTCCCTTTTAACAGGAAGAAACCTCCAGCAGAACCAGGCTCAGGGAGGGGCGGGCCATCTGCTGCGACCGGTTGGGGTGAGAGAAGGAAGACGGGATAAAGGCATGCTGTGGAAGAGAGACAGAGATTAATAACAGATATGATTCAATGCAGAGAGGTCTATGAACACATAGTGAGTGAGAAAGGTGACTGGAAAAGAAAAACTCAATGCATCATGGGAATCCCCCAGCAGCCTACGTCTAT